>CATIWM010004229.1:0-28700 GCA_949671775.1 Mallotus repandus | reverse complement strand
TTATTTTTTTCTTATTATCTGTTACCCTTAATTTTTTATTTTTATTTTGTCCTTATATTTGTTTTTTAATTTTGTCTCTTTTATTTATTTTTATTTTTTATTTTTTCTTATTTTCTGTTTTCAATTTTTTCTTTATTTTTTATTTTTATTTTTTTTGTTTAGTCTTGGTTTTTAGTATATATATATATAGTTCCACATGAGCCAAGAGGGGGGCTGAATTGGCTTTTTGAGAAATATGAAAATTTTCGCTTTACACCCAAGAGCAAATAAAAAAAGAGTAAGAGCTTAATTAAATAAAGGATAAGAGCAAGAAAAACATCAAGAATTTATAGAGGTTTGGCCCTCAAAGCCTACTTGTCTCCTCAACCACAAGTTGAGAGTTTCAATCTACTTCAAGGTGTAGATCAAACCCTTACAAGCTTAAATCCAGTTAACCAAGTGTTTTTCAAGGCTCCTAAGTGTTTTGAAGGCTCACACTCTAACCCAAGTGTTTTCAATGGCTCACACTCAAACTCACTTGCTAAGAACAATCCTCTTAGCTTACAAGTGAAGAAAACCCTAACCCAACTCACTCAATCTCACTATTGAGCTTTTGAATAATGGTTTTAAACACTCACCAACCCACATTCAAGAACACTCTTGAGATAGATGAAAATTACAAGAATTAAAGATGATGATCTTGGGTGGGTAAAGATGAAATTCAAGAGTAAATGCTCAAAGATGGCTCTCAATATGTTTGCTCAACTTTATTCACTCCCTCTAGCTTAAATCAGAGTTGTATTTATATCCTCATAGAAAAAAATAGTTGTTGGATGTGCATTTAATGCAAATAGAAACGTTTGAACCACCAAAGAAAAAGTTCCCAGCGCGTGTGTCATGATCATGACAAATTCGTCATCAATCATGACGGTCTGGCCGCCAAGAAATAGCTTCAAAAAAACTTCCTAACTTTCATGACGTCCGGTGATGACATTGGTGATGAAAGTTTTTGTCTGTTTTAGGTTCTTTGAAATTTGAATTTTCATAATTGTACTCAAAAAAATTTTCTGATGATTGGGATTTGCTTATGACCATTAGAAATAAAGATTTCCATCATCGTTGACCAAAATTGATTTTCCATTTTTATTAAAAAAATTATCTTTGATTTTAACACCGTCATCACTCATGATGAGTCTGTCATCACTCATGACAGGTTTGCAAACTTGAAAATATGGCAATTTGATTTTCATTGCTTGAATTTGAGCTTGAATATTGCAATATTAAAAGACCATAATATAAACACTCAACACACGGATTAAATGTAATTTTACTTAATTATTTGTAACAATAAAAAATTAATTATTTTACCCCTCAAGGTTCAACAATCTCCCCCTTTTTGATAGTAACAAACAATTATGTAAGATGAAGCTAAAAATTAAAAGGAATTGCTCTCCCATAAAATGAGCCAAAAATTTAAATTACAAAAATCATTAAACAAGTCCATTTTGCATATTTGAGCAACAAGTCATTTACCGCAAACCATAATTGATAATGTATATCTAAAGTTCAACATATCAACTAAAAAATAATCATTCCAAAAATATATGGATATCCATAAAATTTGCCAAACACAGTATAACCAACAATTGTTCCACCAAAATATCCACAAAATCAAATATATTTGTCAACCAACAATTCACAAAATCCAAATTATATTCAAGAATAAATCTCCCCCTTTCAAACATAAACACTTTCTTAGCCATAAAAACCTTTTCTCCCCAAACACAATTCAAAACATTTTACATTTTCTCCCCCTTTGTTACTATCAAAAACAACAAAAGAGAGAGAGGAGACAAAAGGAAAATCATGGTAATCACAGTTATAGCCAATGACAGTTTAGTTTACACAAAAAATAATAATCAACTTTCAAAGGAAAAAAAATCATGACCTGCAGAATATACTAGAATATATATATCCAGCAATTTAACCATAAATTAACCATGAGGTTATCAATAAAATCAATGCCAATAAGACATGGAACATAGTCACCAACACTTCCATTTTAGCCAAAATAAAAATCAATAGCCATATCGAATGATCCACCAACAAGTCACAAATTAACCAAGATGCAAAGACTCCAATATATAGCACCTCCAATTTAACCTAAAAAAAATTAACAATCACGAAATATCTAAAAAAAATATCACAATATATTGACAAAGTTTGTAAATCCATATCAAGTCCAGCACAAAAATAATAACCTTTGCAAAATCAATATCCAATATCACAGTCACATAATCAATATTCCAGGATCAATTATCCAACAATCATACTAATCACAAAAAACAGCATCCAAAAATATCACTTCCAATTTATTAAAAAAAAAGGAATGTTCATAAATACCAAATATCCATAAATATCACAAATATCAAGTATCCAAATATAAAAAAAATAACTAAGCTTGAGTCTAACAACTTACCCTAGCCTTTTCTCCCCCTTTGTTACAAAAGAAAACAACCAAACAAGGCGAGATTTACTGTCCAAGGCAGTAAACAAAACAGAAATAAAAACACTAATAATTGTAAATGTATAATAAGAGATGAAGGCAGCAACCAATTCAAGTTCTTACAAAGACTTGAAAAACTAAAAATGTCCTTAAAATAAAAAAAATGATATGATATGCATATTCATAATTAACAAGATGCATGAGGGGCAAGAAGATGGGCTTTCATATAGGCAACATCAGCAGCTAGGGTCTCCATCTTGTGATCCATGGCATCAACCCGTAACTTGAGGACTACAATGGAGGTCCGAATGGCTTCAAACTTGTTGTCCAAATGTATTTAGAGCTAATTCAACATAGACTGAAGTTGGTTGCTTGATATAACTATCACATCGAATTGTATTTCCCTCTTTGTCTGTTTCACACCAACAAACAACACCATTGACCATAAATTTTTGAATTGTGAATTTTCCAAACTCGACAGTGGCTATTCTCAACAAGTGATTAACCTTTTTCTCCACACCACAAAGCAAATAATTCTATTTCTTAACATTCCCATGGTTTTCCCCTTTATCAAGAACATAATAAGATGTCTAATAAGGTTTCTTCATGAATTTCTACAAATTCCTTTAACTTTATTTTATCAAGCAACTCTCTTATTTCATCTTCACATCCCAAATCTCTCATATAATCTCAATCAAAAGAACGACTTGAGTAAATCATGTGAGATTTCAAAATTTTATACCTTTTTTCTTGTTCTTTGGTCGCAAGAGAGGACAATTATGGATCATGTAGGCCTCTTTTATGTACAATTTTTAGCTTTATTCTCTTCTTTGTCAGCTCCTTGGAGGTGGACATAGGGACAAATGATGTGAGATGATGAATGAATGACGATTGTAAAATGATTGTGAAAATGATGTGGGATTAGGTTAAAATGATTAAGAAGAAGGAATTTTGAAGAAAAAAATATACGTTAAAACAGAGAAGAAGGGAAAGTGGGCGGCTCTAGGAAAAAGAAGGAGAAAATATTAGGTTAAAGAAAAAGTGTCTTAAATATCCCAATTTTAACCCTAGACGTGTCATGAGAAATGATGGAAGTGTCATGATCACAATAAAAAATATTACAGCACAGTTAAAACTGATTTGTCATAACAATGACACAAAGTGTTACGATCATGACTAAGTTGTCATAACTATATTATGTCATGATTAAAACAATGATAATGATCAACAAACTTGCTGATGCATTAAAGTTGGTTTCAAATGAATTGCAATCAGTAACTGGATTTTCATAAACATGAAAAGTTATTCACCAAAGAAGAATTTAAGTGAAAAGAACTGGATTTATTTAAAGGAGCAGAGTCTTCACTGTCATTGACAGCAGTATAAAAATCATGATTTAAATGTAGAATTTTCAAGAATCAAGCTTTAGAGCTTTGGTTGAGCCTCTTCAAGCACATTAAGGACTGATTTAATTTTTGCACCATAATCAATCAAAATTCAAGAATATAACAAATTAACTACTCAAGGTTCAAACAATTAATTATAATGACACAAGCAAACATATATCATAATGAGTTACCATCCAAATGAGAGAATAGGTTGGCCTTCTCGGTCATGTGCCTTGAACATCCACTATTTAGATATCATTTTTCTTAGCACATTGTGGATTCCAACCACACTTACAAGAAAATGCTTCATCGCAATTTAGGTACCCAAATGTACTTGGGTCCTTGGGGGTTAGCATTGAAGGATTCATCATTTGAGTAACCCAAATGAGTCCTTCTAATATAACATTTAAAATTCTTATGCCCCATTACACATCAATAATGGCATCAAACATTTTGTGTATGCTCTTTTATTTTAAAAATGTGAAGACCATGAGAATGAGCATAATTGTATTTCCTATGCTTGGGTCCTCTTGAGCTATTTTCTCTAGACTTGTCAGTCTTAATTCCATTAGACTTTTTAGGTCCATTAGTTTTAAGACTAGGTCTTTGATAAACCTTAGTAATTGGAGTACTAGGATTTGCATTCTTTGAGGAACTATCATGAGCATTTTTGAAACCAATTCCATTTTTAGATTTCAAAGGAGTTGAAGACATAAGAATCATGCCATCAAGAATTTCTTTTCCTTTGTTAAATCCAGAAATGGACTCATTGAGATTGCCATTTTCTTTTTCTAAAAATATATTTTGTTCAATAAGTTTAGCATTTTCATTGGCAAACTCAATTTTCTTAGAATTACCTTTATTCAATGAATTAGTTAACTCTTCATTAGAGGACCTTAACTTCTCAAGTTCTTCTTCTAGAGTTTTGACCATTTCTTTGAGTGAATTAATTCTAGATAAATATTTATCACATTTTTGTATCAATTTTTCACAAGCAACTAATATTTCATCATTGGATTCAAAGTCTAAAGTTACCTCATCATTTGAAGGTTCCTCCAAGGCCATGAAGCAAAGATTTACGACTTCTCCATCGGTATCATCATCACTAGACTCACTCGAATCATCCTAAGTTGCTTTAATTGCTTGCTTCTTTTCCTTCTTATGTTTCCTATCTTTCTTGAAGGATTTCTTTAACTTTGGGCATTCAGATTTAATATGACCCGATTTGTTGCATTCATAGCAAATCCTTTGATCATTCTTGCTTGAGTCTTACTTCTTGAATCCCCTTTTCTTCTTCATAATAAGATTTCTTACCTTTCTTAAGATTATAGCATACTCATCTTCATTCTCACTTGAGTCACTATCACCAGTGTCTCTACTTGCCTCGAAAGCAATATTTTTGTCATTGTTGGCCATCTCTTCCTCTACTAATTGATTCATTTTGAATTCATGAGTGAGAAGCTTCCCAAGAAGTTCATCCATAGGTAGAATAAAAAGATCATTTGCTTCTCCAATTGGGGCCATATTAGCTTCCCAAACCTTTTGAGGCAAACTCATAAGAATTTTATTATTAACATCCTCATTTGAAATTTGTTTGCCAAGTTTCCTCATAGAGTTTATAAGAGTAATAAGCCTACTATACATATCACTAATTTTCTCATAAGGTTTCATCTCAAATAATTCATACTCTCTTCCAAGCATTTGTAATTTTTTATTCTTGACTTGACTAATGCCTTCATGCTTGGTTTTCAAACATTCGCAAATCTCTTTAGCGGATCTCAAATGCTCTATTCCATTGTATTCTTCCCTACTCAAGCCATAATAGAGAATAGTAATTGCCTTTCTATTTCTCAAGTTAGCCTTTGATTGCTCATCACTCCATTGCTTTCTAGGAATAGTCACCTCATTTCCTTCATTGTCTTTCTTTGTTGGAGGACTCCAACCTTCTTCAATAATATCCCATAAATTAACTCCTTCACTATGCAAGAACATCTCCATTTTGTTTCTCCAATATGCATAATTGATTCCATCAAAAAATAGAGATCTTGTGTAGCTTAGACCATGAACATCGAGGGCGGCAACAACTTGACTTATGAAGGCCATGATCTTTTCTCCAAGATGGTTAAATCTTCAAGAATGGAGACCAATGCTCTGATACCAAATGTAATTCCATAAGTGCCAAGAGGGGGTGGGGTGAATTGGCTTTTTGAGAAATATGGGGAATCTTCATTTTACACCTAGGAGCAAACAAAAACAGAGTAAGAGCTAAATTAAATAAAGGATAAGGGCAAGAAAAACACTAATAATTTATAAAGTTTCAGCCCTCAAAGCCTACTTCTCTCCTCAACCACAAGTTGAGAGTTTCAACCCATTATCAATCTACTTCAAGGTATAGATCAAACCCTTATAAGCTTAAATCAAGCTACCCAAGTGTTTTTCAAGGCTCACATTCCAACCTAAGTGTTTTCAAGGCTCACACTCTAACCCAAGTGTTTTCAATGGCTTACACTCAAACCTACTTACTAAGAACAATCCTCTTAGCTTACAAGTGAAGAAAAACCTAATCCAACTCACTCAATCTCACTATTGAGCTTTTGAATAATGATTTTAAACACACCAACCCACACTCAAGAACACTCTTAAGATAGATAAAAATTACAAGAATTAAAGATGATGATCTTGGGTGGTTAAAGATGAAATTCAAGAGCAAATGCTCAAAGATGGCTCTCAATATGTTTGCTCAACTCTATTCATTCCCTCCAGCTCAAATCAGAATTGTATTTATATCCTCATAGAGAAAAATAGTTGTTGGAGATGCATTTAATGCAAATAGAGCCATTTGAACCACCAAAGAAAAAGTTTCCAGCGCGCGTGTCATGATCATGACAAATTTATCATCGGTCATGACGGTCTAGGAGCCAAAAAATAGCTTCAAAAAAACTTCCTGCTTTTCATGACCTCCAGTGATGACACTGGTGATAAAAGTTTCTACCTCATTTAGGTTCTTTGAAATTTGGATTTTCATAATTGTGCTCAAAAAATTTCTTCGAAGATTGGGATTTGCTTGTGACCATTAGAAATGAAGATTTCCATCATCGTTGACCAAAATTGATTTTTCATTTTTGTCAAAAAATTCGATCTTTGATTTTAACACTGTCATCACTCATGACAGGTTTACAGACTTGAAAATGTGGTAACTTGATTTTCATTGCTTGAATATTGCAATATTAATAATAAACTTGAATATAAACACTCAACACATAGATTAAATGTAATTTTACTTAATTATTTGTGACAATCAAAAATTGATTATTTTACCCCCTCAAGGTTCAACAATATATATATATAGGTAGTGTGCTCTATTTCAGAGATTATAATTAACATATTTAAATTATATAACTCATATTAGTTTTAATAAACAATAAAAATTTCAAATATGCTAGAAAAATATTTTGAAATATAAATGTGTATATTTATATATATATTAGTTTGATATTATTTTTCCAACAATAAATACTTACTCAAATTATCGTATTCATATACTATTTTGAGTTTTAGATACGAATAATATTCAAATAATATACTATTTTTAATTGTATCATATACGAATAATATAATAGAAATAAATGAAACATATTTTTCAAGTTTCATGCATTTGAAAAAAAGATAGGCACTTGGATTCAAATTAATTGATATGCATATATCACTTATTTTATTTTAATTAATTGAATACAATTATATTTGAAACTTATTTCTCAAGGCCAACTATTTCTTTGATAATTTTTCTAACAACATATACTTATTGAAATTATCATATTAAGATTTTATGAGTTTGAGATATTGTTTTCAATTTCAGATATTGTTCTTACTTTTAGATACTCTTTTTGAGTTTCAGATACTTATTGTATTCAGATCATATACTTTTTTTATGTATCATATACGAATAAGATTCCGAAATTATACGGATGATATTCAAAAATGTATATAACCGAATAATGTATATGACACCTATTTTGCATTTTCATAGATACAAATAAGATTCCGAAAATATATGGATAATATTAAAAATGTTGAATAATGATATGACACATGTTTTGCACTTTCAACATATACCAATAATATTCAGAAAATTATTCAGATAATATTCGGATAATATTCAAAAATATAGTTTACTGAATAGTGAATATGTCACATGTTTTGCATTTTCAACAACCTATTTCAACAAACAATATCATATTTCTGTTTTTAATTTTCAGCACATCCAAATATAAAAAAAAAAATTGTAAATAAACTTCATAATTATATATGAAATGAATTTCCACGTTAGCATTGGACCAAAATCGGTGTTACCAAAAACAAAAATGGTAAAAAGAGATCTCCTATTTCTATATCTCAATGCAACATACATACAACTTTGAAGGCCATACAAAATGAGATATGTCAGTTAAAAACAAAGTAATCACTCCGTAATTGCCAAAAATCTAGACCAAAATTCCCACAAAAGAAGACTTGTGTTGCAACTAAGAATCTGACAACAATAGCAGCCCACCAAAATGCCAAGCACAACTCCTACGATGACTTGCGATGGTGTATTGCCAAGACGTTCCTTAAGTTTTCTCTGGCTAATGGGATGTCTTTGAAACAGTTCCTCAACGATCATATTAAGAACCTACATTAAACACATGAAAACCTACAATTTAGTCCTTACAAAGGGAAAGCACCGAATGCTAAACATTGCAAGCCACTTTAAAAAAAAAAAGCACGCAAAAACCCACTTTCAGAAGAACCCATGAGATGTTGAATCCATTTATTTATGGCAGCTTTAGTCATCAAGAAGAGGATGATCGGGAATCTTTAGGCAGCAACAACCTGGTTTCTACTCCAAGAAAGTCGAGAAAATGCAGCAACAGCAAAAACAGCCGCATCTAAAGACACCAATCTGTCTCAGAGCAAGGTTACATCCTAAAACAGTTGGATCCAAAAATTAATCTCAAAGAGCAATTCTTTGAATTTGCAGCAAACCCATATGAAAAATTTCATCAAAAGGCTTCAAAATCGACAGACGCATTGTTTTGTATGCAATATAAATTTTTTTTAAGAAAAAAAAACATTTTCAAACAATGTAATTTACTTAAAAAAACCTCCTTTTTAGGAAATTACAAGCAACTAGAATAAAATCATAATGTCATAGGAAGCACAGTTAAAAATTGACGATCAAGAAAACACCACAATTGATCTTGAATCGAATCCCAGATAGCAAAAAAAAACTACAAATATATAGATATTATGTGATTGGATTAGGTTCGATCCACCAAACACGGTCTTAGTTCTTTTCAAGAAAAGTACTAATTGACAGGCTAATGCATCTTTATACAATTACTATACAAAACAATAAGCAAAAAGAAAACAAAGAGGAAGATTATGATGTACATGTTAGTTACCAGCTTTAGAATTGAAAATAAAGAGGAAAAACAATCACAAAAATTATTAGGAAGTAGATCCCAATACCATTAAAAAGGGTTAAATAACATCAATTGCTTCAATTTATTGACATTTATGAGAAGATGCAGATAAATAGGGCTAGGGCTTTTTTTTTTTTTTTTTGAGATTCACTGTGAAGAGTGAGGAAGAAGAAGTAAACAAAGTGAATTCAATTGAGAAATTGTGAAGTAAACAAAGAATAAGATGGTGACGTGAAGAAGGTGTGGTGGCGCAGAAGAGAGGAGGGAGATGAAGTGGTGGGAAGAAAACAAAAAAAAAAACGACAACAGAAAAAAAAAACAAGTGTAATATTTAAAAAATATAGGACATTGCAAGTTAATGACACCTATTTTTTAGATATTTTTGTAAACATCCCTACAAAAAAATATTGTAATACTTGTTTATCTTAATGAATATCTATTAATTGTTTAAAAAAAAAAGATGTCACCTATTTCTGTCTAAATTAACAGACGTCTAAATTAACAAACGAGGTCTAACGGTGATACATTTTAAAACTATTAGAAACTCGATTGTGAAAAAAAAATTTATAGAATTAATTTATGAAATCTACCAAATCTATAGGACTAAAAAAGTCATTATCCCTTTTATCTACCAGGTTGTTTGGTTAATCATCATCTCTTCTCTTTTGCCAACTGTCTTGGTTTTGAGTATAATGTAATTTAAGAACTTTGCATGTGCTGGTATTTGAAGTCTCCTTCCACGACAGTATAAAACGAGTGGTGATGTAGTGGCCTTATTGGTTGTTTTGCTGGGCTATGTGCATGGATCATGTTCTGGGTTAGCCCTTATTGGCTTTGGTCTCAGGTGGGTGCATTTTACTGTGGAAAAAGATTTGTTTTCAAATTTCTTGTTACTTAGCAATTAGCATGTGATGTGAAGTGTTTTCTCTTCTTTGACGCCTTAACATCAATCATTATCACCCTAATCATTCCAAGTAACTTTTGAACAAAATTTGAACTTCGTTAAGAACCCAAATTAGCATTCATCATATAAAGTTGAAGCCAGAGCTGGATGAGGGGCATATTTAGTGAGACCAGGTCCATCCGTAGACCATATGAGATGGTCTCACGTATAATCATCAAGCATTTAGCTGCCAGACTAAGTTAGCATCACGGGTCATCACTCCCCAGTGATGACCCCCCAATCTAACATATTCGGAAAATATAATATATTATTGTACGAATGGAAAATTCACATGAACTATTCTTGTGTATATAATGCAAAGTACGCTGATACAAGGAGCAAACTAAATGAAAGGAAGAGTATTTTTGGTAAAATTGCTATTAGCAATGGTACTGGTTACCGTCACTAGTAGCGATACTAAACATTATCCTAACGCAAATATGTATTAATTATAGAGGGTCACTAATCCTCCATCCAAGATACTCCCAAAAATAAATACAATTATAAAAAGGAATATTCATGTGGATGTGGACTATTCTTGTGTATATATGTAAATGTGCATTCTGTGGCTAAAACCATACACGAACTGTTTCATTCATTTAAAAAAAAACAATTCACTGTTCTTTCTTTTCACTATTCAAAATTTCAATAGGGCATGAAAAAAAACTTGGCATGTAGCAGATGGGTTTGAAAGATAATGATCAAATTAATTTATAATTATTAACTTTGGACTAATCTGAATTATTGATTAACAATCAACCATTCTAATCTATCACAAAGAAAAGAAAAAGTTTATCCTTTACCCATTAATCATGCTTTTTAAATTTTGACCAGCAAATACCTTTTTTTTTAAATCTTTTCTTTTGCAAACTTTCAACCAAAAAGAATGGAAAAAGGTTGAATATATAGAAATGTGAGAAATCATATAAATTATTATAAGTGAATCATTATCATTATCATCAAATCATGGCAATCATGAAAAAAAGCAAATTTTTAGGGTTCCATGTCCCAGTCTTTACCAGCAAAAACACAGCATCCCAGGATTAGAGAAATTTTTTTAATTTTACTTTTTTTTTAATTCAAAAAAAAATAAGGATGATAAATGATAATAATATACATGAAGATGATATATGATAATGTTGGTGATGATTATGATAATGAAAGAAAGCATGACAAAGTAACAATAATTATGTCTGATAGAGCTAAGGGAACAAAGATGCTTCCATTTCCAGGGTTGCTGCATGCTCTTTCTTGGCCATTGTCTCTTTTTGTTTCTGATTTTTTTTATGTAACAATCATAAAACAACTCATTTTTTAATTATTACTTTTAATATTTAGTAATCCTAAAAATTTCGATTAATCTGAATTAAATTAAATAAATTTTTTTAATTTTTTTAAAAAAATTCAAACACAAAATTTTAATTAAAGATTTCAAGTTGATGGTATTTGATACCAATTAAGTAAATTATTTTTTTGCCTTGTTCCCTTATCATACCAGCTACTGCTAGTTGTTACCTTTTAGCTTAGGTTAAGGCACACTGCTTGATGTTATCCTGCTCACATTATTACCTCTTTAGCCCATGGTTTCATTTTAATGACTTTTTTGAAAACGATAATAATAATAATAATTTTTTATAAGTACTATTTACAATATAAAGGGAATTTTTTTAAATTTCTTCTATTTGAGATAATACGTGTTTGGTAACCTACGTATATTTTTTTTAATTTTTTATGTTATCTTACAAACTTATATGATTTTATCATACATAATTATAATTATAAATGGCATACATGCATAAGTTTTTAAATTAAAATCCAAATTCTTCTCATGAAAATAAAATCTTTAGTACTAAAAAGAATTTATTTTATTTTATTTTATTTTTTAGGAAAAAACCATAAGTTCAATCATTTAAAGAAGAATGCTGAGGTGATATATATATATACATGATGACCTTTACGAACCCTTGTTATGATGAAAAATTCGATGGAAGATATGATTATGTTTGTACAGCTAAATATAACATTGAGAAATATACATATATATAATGCAAATGCAAGATTTATTTATTAAGAAAATTAAGGAACATTTTTCATTCTATTTAGTGCCCTATTATTTCTAGTCGTACTTGTCTTTTTTTTTTTTTTTACAGTCTATTACAACATTCTCTCTTTTTTTTTTACAAATAAATCTAATAACTTATTCTAACTGTATCATTATTTAGCATATCAATTAGATTATTTTTTTATTTTATATTTAACTTACAATGATTAAAAATTCAAAATCAATGAATATTAATTAAAACTAGTTGTGAATTTGTATAATGCGTGAACTATAAATTAATATATTTTTATTTAATTATTTTTAAATATTAATAAAATAAATAATTCAAATATAGATTAATTAAATAATATTAATAAGATAGAAGTTATAAATTAAATATATAATTATCTAATTAATAGTTTTTAATCAGAGCTAGACTATTTGTAATTCAATTATGATAAATGAAAATCCAAAAATTAATCCATCATTAAAATTAATAGTTAATTGGCCGAATACACCTTTCCAACTTAATAAAGACTTAAACACTCAACGGAACAAAATTCACTTAAATAAATTACTAATACATATGAAAAGGAAATTACATGAACCAACATTAGGACCTCTAAAATAAAATGTTAACCATATATATTTTCATGTGATTTCAAAATAAATTTATATCATTTAATGTAGTTTTAAAATAAATTTCAAGGCAAAACATAACAGTTAGAAAAATATAAAATATAAATTAATGCACAAGAGATGTAGTCATACATACCAATATGTAGCATCAACCCAACTTTCATAATTGTAACGATATCTTTTCTTGAAAATTAACTGCCTTGAAATATAAACTTTCTTTATATCTTGAATTAAAAAAAAAAAGGAGCATGTAGAAATCAGAAATCTTGTTTTTGTCAATTTCATACAAAGACTTCTTCTCATTTAACCTCTTTTGAAAATGAATTGTGTGTATAAATAAATAATGTAATTAAAAAAGTAACATTCAAAAAAATCTAAAAAATATTACTTTAATTTGATGGAAACTGATATTAGAGTGTTTGTGGTAGACTAGAAAAAAATGTTTGTAGTGAAATAGAAAATAAGTGGTATAAGTAAAATAGAAGATTATAGTTGTTAAAATAACAAATTTTATGATTTTTTTAGAAAAATATTATAAATTTTAATAATTCAATACATAAATTTTTAATAATATTATAAATTTTAATATTAAAATTTTTACCGAAATGATTTTCGAGTTAACCATTTAATATATAATAGTCATGAATCTGCACTTTGCAGTAGCTATAAATAATATATGTATTTTAAAATAATTAATCAAATAATATTAATAAATTAAAACAAAAAATTTAATTAAATATAAAAATAAGAACTCAAAAATTAATTGCAAAAATTTTATTTTTTATTTTTATTAAGAGTATATATATATATATATATATATATATAGCAATAATAATAAATGAATAAATAAAATAAAAAAATAAAAGACAGTTAAAAATATAATTTTTGATGGAAAGAAAAAGTGATATTTTAGATATAATAGAATTAAAAAGTTTTATATAAAGTAAAAAATGTGTAATCTAGTACTAAAAAAATAAAATATATATTCTAAAATAAGATTTTTTTATAAAAAATATTTTGAGTTTATATGAATTATGAAAAGAACATTTATTAAATTTTGCAGTTAATAACTTTAAACCTCGGAGTCTATGTGTGTATATATATATGCATAGAGAGAGATAGATTTGAAGTGATAATTATTACTACTTTTAAGAAAAAACCAGTAGAATATTAATAAATCAAAATGTGAGGGAAAAGGAAATTATTAGGCGGAGTAGCAGGAATAGTGATGGAGACTTGCATTAAAAGGAACAACGCGGAGAACGCAGAACCCCATACAAAATATATATATAACAAAGGCTGACAAAATGATCCCAGAAGGAAGCCATCATTGCATTCTAATAGCTCCACTGCTGCCGTTGCCTTGACACTGCTCCCACTTTGCTTTTTACTTTTTAGTTCTTAAGCTACTTCTCTGTTCTTCTGGCTCATATATATCTTGTTGGCAGCTCCTCTCCAATCTATTCGCTCTGATTTTGCAACCTCCGCCTCGCTATAAGCAATAGAGGTTTCATGTCTCAAGGTTTAATTCCCAAGAAATTGCATCCCTTGCTCGAGCTCAAAATCAGAAAGGACTGATTCAAAATTAGTTCATCTTCAAATGGAATCAGAATTAGCTATTTCAATTTTGAACCGATCGGTTTCAATTTCAAATTGTAAAATTAAAAAAAAAAAATTATTATTAAACCACCCAAATTAACCAACAAACTATAAACCAGGTGAACCATAAACTGTAATCTGAACCTGACCGATTTGAAATCGGCATGAAACTGAAGGGAGAGGCGGTTCTAGTCCAATTCCATCCAAAGTTGAACAGTAATCTTGCTGGCTCAAAGTTTAGTACTAAAAAATTAATAAGCGGCATAATATCGAATTTAAATAATAAAATTTTCAATTATATTAAATTAATTATTAAATGATGATTACTGCTTTTATCATTCTACTTAAATCAAAATGAATTAATTAAAATGTAGTTTTTTTTTAATTACCAACAATTTGTGCAACAAAAAAAATTTAATCATACAATCAACAATTTTTTTTTTGGAGAATTACAATCGACAATGTTAAAGAAAAGCTGGCTTATTGTTACCAACAATTAGTAATTTAGTGGATTTTTCTCAAAAATAGTTTAAAATAAATTGAATTGATTTATGTAATAAATTTTTATATAATTTATTATTATTATTTATTATGTAATGGCATCTGATTTTTCTATGAATACAAGATAGTCATTGTTTACAATGAAAATTTATTATCTAACCTCCAACCTTCCTATTGATAATAATTAAAAAAAAAATGAACTTTTTTATTGTGGAAATTTTTATTCTACTCCAGAATGAAGGACAGTTTATTTGTGCACTCTTAAAAAAAATCATATTATATTAGCTATTGAATTTCAATCGATCGGATTAACAACTATTTATACATTTTATGATACAAGATTTGATTCGTTGATTTAAAAAAGTTGAATATCCTCCATTATACAATTTATCAAAATTTAAATTATATGACATCTCTATTAAAAAAAATATTATCCTTTTAATAAACTTTCCATGCCTAAACTTTTGAGGGACATCAGAAATGGATGTTTATAACTAGTGAATTATTTTATTTTGAGCTAAAAAGAGATAAAATCAAAATTTTACATATTAATATTTTAATTAATAAATTATTTATATTTTAAATATTTCTTTCATGAAATGCATATGAAAGAAATAAATTGAGGAAGAGGATTAACCCGTCAAATGAATGAAAGTTTGACAAAAATACAAGGAAAAATTCATATTTTTTATTATATATTTTTATTATTTTTTTATTTTTATCTTACACTTTTATTTATATAAATTTAATTCTTATATTTTTATTATA
The DNA here is from genome assembly GCA_949671775.1 of Mallotus repandus. Lineage (NCBI taxonomy): Eukaryota > Viridiplantae > Streptophyta > Magnoliopsida > Malpighiales > Euphorbiaceae > Mallotus > Mallotus repandus. Next base: position 12,874 of record CATIWM010004229.1, on the reverse strand, counting down.
TATATATATAGAGTTTTTATATTTTTATTTATTATTTATTAAATTTTTTATTTAAAATTAATATTATTTTATTATCTATTGAACCCTTAAAAGAATTCATTTATGATAAAATAAAAATATAAAAATTAAATTTACGTAAAGTGTAAAAATAAAAATTAAAAAAAAAATAAAAATATAGAAGATAAATATGAATTATTTTAAAATATAAAAACATAAAAAAAGAAAAAATCAAATTGAACAGAAGAAAAAAGCAAGAACTTTCAAAGAAGAAGAAATGAACAAGGACAAATAGGGGAAGAAAAAGCAATAAATGATAGAGACGGAACACACAAGAAAATTATACAAACAATCAACTCACAATAATTTCAGTATACAGAAATGACCCCACCACCAACATGGCAGGGTACCAAAATCATAAACTTTTTTAAAAAAAATAAAAAATTAAACCATTTTTATCTTGCTATAAAAATATTTTTACAATAAAATAAGTTTTAGAATCAGTTAATAAAAATTATTTTTTAAATAATATTTTAAAATTTAAATTATAATATATATCTTTATATTAAATTAATTATTAAAATTTTTTATTATTTATATAATTAATTTAAATTAATTTTAATAAATTTTAAATATTAATATTTTATTTTTTAATAATTAGATGAAGTGGTTAAATTTTAATATTAAAAAAAAAAAGATAAAAAAAATAAAAAGTCCAATTTCTAATTTATTTAACAAAATATTTATATTTTTTTATCACTTTAGCATAACATTAATACTTGATACAGCATAAAATGAAATAAGGTGTGATAAGATCCGATGTACAAATGATTGCAGCTGTGAAGAGTGTCTCCTTAAGGTACTGCAATGTGTCCCCATCTCATTAGGACCTTACATTTCAACCTTTCATTATCACTTCTTTCTTCTTCTTCTTCTTCTTTTTTTCAAAAAATAAATAAATATTTTTACGTCATTTATTATTGACCCATTTCTCTCTTATCATTACTACCCTCACGCTTTACTCACGTGATTTCCCTGCTTCTCTTTAGTTGTTAAAAATGTTCATGCATGTCTTGTACTGTATGGATGGGTGTGGGCATGGCTTCTTGTGTATTTTAATTTGTCTTACAATGAAATCATAGGTTAAAGTGGCAACATCTTATGATGATATTTTTTTTTATATCCTATATATATTCATTTTTTTTGAACATTTTCATGCCATTCATTTCTTACCTCACAACTTAAACTTTGGATGCTATATCACCTATAAGTGCTACTAGATCTTGTAAATATTGTGACTTTGTGTATGTATAATCAATAAAAGTTGGGTGATCTAATGACCATTTCTCTTGGGTGTATCACGGATAATAGTTAAATTTGTAACGAATATATATCACATTTTAATTGGTCAATTATAAAATATTATTATATATGTCATACATTTAACAGTTATGTGTAATATTTCAAATGTTGTAAGAATTTTTTCTTTTTATTTTGATATGTCTGACCCCTTAAAATTAACTAAAGTATTTGTTAAATTTATAATAAACTAATTTAGAAGTAAATTGATAAAAATTTGAATATCAATTATTTGTATCTTATTTAAAATTCTTTTGAATTTGAAATTAGAATTTAAAATCAAATGCAATGTTATTTGTTTCAATTTGTGACGAGAAAAATTAACAATAATAAAAGTGCATAAACAAATAGTGCTAATTTCTTTTATATATATATATATATATATATATAATATTTTCATTAATAAGGAAAAAATGATAATACCGCTTTATTGAGAAAGAAATATTAGGAAGAAGTAAGTCATATTTCCACATATCTGGCCAAATTTGAATTAACGATTGATGCTCATAGAAGAATGATGTTTAATGTATTGTTGAATATAGCTACAACTAAATTGGCATTTGGACCTTTAGCCAAAGGGCGCCATTGCCTTTCTGCAACTCCAATGTACACACATGGGGGGGTCACTGGTCAGTCAGCTCAGCTCTATACTCATGGAAGCTAATTGATGAATTGGAAAGGTGGAGCAGTTCCTCCTCACGTGCATGACATTCAAAAAGCTCCCTTTGAATGAAGCCTTTAGCATGCAATTGAACACAAATCATGGTACTAACTAATTTGGTGTCTATAGCATATATCATCCCCAAATTAAAGGCTGAGGTTCTCTAATCAAATTTCAAAATTAGTAACACTAAAATAAAAAAAAAATGTTTTACCAACTTGGTTTAAATGGTAAAAAATGTAAATTTTCTTAAATAAATTTTTGGATACGAAAATTTTTTTGGTTAATATATGAACTGTGTAATTGGGGTTAGTCTTTTCCTTTAAATCGACAAGGGTAGAAATCAAACTCTACATTTTATGGTACTTTTAAAAATGAGTTACCATTTAACTACTTTCTCACTGGTAGATACCAATTATATGTATGAAAAAAAAAACATTGAGAAAATATTCACCTACTTGTGAGTTTATCTGACTTAAATTTCAAATTAATAAGAATTTTTATAACTACTAGATAAAAAAGCATAAGATAAAAAAAATTGATGTTTTAGCTGGTATCAAAATGGACCATTGACATGCATGTTCCTATTAATGCATCAAATCATAAAAAATGATATATGTATTCTCGATTCAATTTTTTGAAATAGTTCAAATTTGTCACGAGCCGGTTTATTCCCGTGAATGTTTTGTTTTTTAGAATTCCCCCATCAATGGTTAATTATCTGCAATTAGGTGACTAACCACATACATGAACAGATATGGTAAATAATATATAGAAGACCTCCCACAGATTATGGCCCCATTTTGGGGGAGAGACCCTAAAATCTGGGACATGCATGCCATCAATATTATTTGCATAATTTTTGTCAAGAAATGATTAGGTGTTTGATGATTAAAAGTGGGCTCAGACTAATGTTTGTTAATATAAATATTACCTAACTTATAATATTTATTTTCTTAATATAACTCATCAGCGTATTAGCCTATAATAATTAGGTAAACAATAGGAATAAATACTTACGGTTTAAATATTTTATTATTAGGAATTTGTATTTCATATTCATACTACTTAGATGATCAAAATATTATTATAACTTATGATTTCTCTCTTTCCTGACTATAAAAAATTAGAAAAATTTTGATTTTAATGATTTAACCTGAAATTGTTAGTAGTATCACTGAAAATATAGAAAAACTATTTTTTTATATATTATTATTATTACCACCTAAAATTATTATGGACAAACTTTTTTTCTTCTCTATTAAATTATATTAAAAATTTTATTTTAAAATGTTGAAAAAATTATGAGTTGTAGTAAATTTTATCACTTAAATGACATAAACATATAAATACTTATTCTAAGCGTTCTCTACAGGTAACTTATTCTCTCATATGCCCTATACTAATTTAAGTATCGGAGTTTTTGTACGAGAAATTTTACGAGGTCACCCTAAATCTACTTGTGCATGCAGGAAGGATTTACGAACGAGTTATTAGATACTAAATTGTGAAGAAAAAAAAAACAAACTTCTAATAATAAAACACTCAAATTACATAAAATTTATTTCTCCAAATACCTAAAAAATATATGTATATTAGAAATAGATGTGAAAGTTCAAATCTGAGTAATATCTATTTTCTATGAATCAATGATGAATAAAATGTGTAGGTACTATCCACATTTCTATAATCACCATTACTGGTAAGGTTATTTTCCAGCCAACTGTGTCAAATATATGCATATATATGTATAGATTGTTAGGTTTGTTTGATGGAAATGTAATAATGTACAAATCTGCAACACAAAAATAAAAATGGACAGCAACTTCTCGATCTGTATTCTTTGTTTCTGTACTCTTACAGCAAATAATTGGGAGAAAGAGTCTCACTTTATTCAATTTTTGGAGGATTTGTACGTTGTCAAGTGATGATAATGATATATAACATGGTGCTGCCCAGGCTTCACTACAATCTTTATGCTTGTGTATTAGATGAGAGCAACTTCAATCATATATTACTATTATTATTATTATTATTTTATACCTGTAAATTTAAAAATTAGGCAAATATGCTTATTAAAAAATTGAAAAAATTATCTCTAATTGTGCTGAAGCATCCAATTAATGAAAAGAAAGCTTGAAATATATGTATGCGAATAATAATAATTATTATAATACAAGAGAGGCATAGCACTTAAATTATTTTTATTCATGAAGCATTGCATATCGATAAGTATTCATCATATGCATGAGCTTTTTTACTAGTAACTAAAGAGAATTTCTTTTAGTTTATAAGATTTTGAATCCCAGATATTGCTTATAAATTAAAATTTTTATTCACACTTAATATTTCAATAAATTACATGTTAACAAACTAAAAAATGCAATTTTTGAAAAAAAAATGAAGATATAAAAAAATTGCAAGCAAATGTTGGTCCACACAAAAGATGAAAGAAACGCCATGTTGGAAAAATAATGGATGTTTGAGGTGTTGGGACTTGACCAAATCACAAATGTTGGTTTTAATATTAGAAACCTTATGATTGTCAAAATGGTTAATTAAACTAAGATTATTAGGGAATGTTATGAACATCAAATCAATTAATCAAGGAGTAATTGCAGTAGTAGTAATAGTAGTAAACTAGTAATATTATATAGGAAGCAGAGGAGTAGGTGGTGTGGATTTTTCTGATGGAGAAAGAGAGTAGCAAATGGAACCCACCAAATAATAGAGATTTATTGTTGTTATTATATAAAGAAATAAATATATAAAAATGATAGGTAACAACTGATCATTAAAGCCTGCATGAGTTCAATAATTGCAATGATCCCAAAAGCATGACATATCTGACCTGGTCACATCCTCTAGATGTGTTTTTTCTTTTCTTAAAAATTAAATTAAATTAAATTACCACACACCTTGTTTGTCTTAAAGCCACCCCACCCCACGCGCATGGGACCACCTCCTTTCTCTTCCCCCCCTTCTTATTTATCATTTCCACTTCCCATCAAAATTTTCAACACCTTTCCTTTCATAAATACCACAATACCTCCCTTTTTTTTTTTCATCTAATATCTTGGATATTCGATAATCATAAATTTCAACTATTTTAAACTTTAATTAGAGTGAATTCATAAATATAAAATTTATTCAGTACTTATTTTTTTATATATAAAATTTAAAATTAAATTTTTATTTAATAAAATTTAAATTTATTACCATTTAAATACTGACAAAATAATAATATAATTCTACATTTTATTTTTTTTTTCATTTTAAGTCGTAACTGTTTAATTTTTAAATTTTTATTCTTCAAAAATATTAATATACAAACTCTTATTATAGTATAAATATTTGTATTTATATAAATAAAATTAGAACTGTTATATTTATTTTTATTTAATTACAATCTTGATTATCTTTTAGTACTAATATTTGTAAATTGTATTAATAATTATAATTAAATTAGTAGTAATTTAACGGTTCTAATTTTTAATACAAATATTTGTACTATAGAGAACTCTAATTTATCATTTTTTTCTTGCTATAATTTTTTTAAGTTACACATAGGGTACAATTCAAAATTTCAAATAAATGACAAAGTAACAATTAAATTAGAAATTCCTAGCTAACTAATTTTTTTTCATATTTTTAATGTGAAAAAAATTTGTTAATTACTTCTTTTAATATTGCAAATATTGTAATGTTATCTATTTAAAGAACAAAAAAAAAGAATATTATTTTGGTTACTAGTCTGGTTTTTTTAATAAAAACTTATAAAATAAATAATTTAAATTCTACTATTGTTAATTAATAAAATTAATTTTTATCTAATTAAAAAATTAACTCTGTTATACACGCTAATAATATTTAAATATATTTAAATATTTTGAGTACCTAATAATAATAATAATAATAAAAGATATTGGTTTGGTCCCTCCTTGTAAAATATGCAAGAAACTTTTCTTGGAGAAGTAAAAGATTGGTCTCTTTGTCTGCCCCAAGTAAACACAAACAATTTAATAATAATAATAATAATAATAATAATAATAATAATAATAATAATATAGGTAATAGTAAGAAAAGGAGAGCCGTGGTCAACACCTCTCTAAAATCTTCTTCTTCTTCTTCTTCTTCCCAATGTAATGTAGTGTCTTATTTTTGTTTCTTTTTCTCTGTTCATAGATCACGCCTTAATCAAATCCAATGGCTGCTTGCAATGTGGCTAATTTGCTGTCTGGTTGGTGAGTCAGCAGTCTAAAGCCATCATCTATTATGCAGATAATTACTTTATTATGATTAACTAACTTGAAAATGATAACTACAAACAAATGCCACCTTAAGAAATAGGGAATTACAGAATCACTTCTTTCTTTCTTTTATAATATTGTTCTATTTAATTATTAAATATGTTAATATATATATATATATAGAAACATTTTTATATTTAATTAACTAAATTAAAATTTGAATATTTTACTTCAATTTTATTAATTGAAAAATTATAATATTTTTTAATTTATTCTAAATATTTTTAATATTTAAAATTTGATAAATGTTTTCTAACTACTTATGATTTAATCAAATTAATAAGTTTGAAGTAATTTTTTAAAGATATGTATATATTTTTTCTTAATTTTGATTATTTGATTAAACTATAACATTTTTATGAAATTTCAAAAATTAAAATAAATTTGAAAAACTTATGTTTTTAGATACCAATAAACCTAAATATTTATATATTATACATCCAAAAAATAAATGTAATGTGTATTTTAGATATATGATAATTAAACATATACATTAACATTTAAATATAAAAACATATATACATCATTATTTTGAAAAAGGAACAACACTATGCTTGATCTTGCCATCTATCTACACATATAATTGTGTTTGGTAACAACACATTAATCATGCCATGATAATAATGATGATGTTGATCATGATAATTATGCAAATAATTTATTAGTCATACGGGGGAAAAATATGAAAAATTAAATAAAGTCAAATGCAACAACATGGCAACATGATCGCATCGCCTTGGATTACTAGTTATCATTTGCCCCATATATATATAATTGTTTAGGTGCCATGGACCTTCACTCTTGTTTGGTGAGAACACAATAATTTGAATGATTGGGAGGTAATAATAATTGCATTAATTAGGACTATAATTTTCACTTCAATTATTTGTCACCCTAATACTTTCTTCTTTTTAAAAAAAAACAAATTCAATGTTAAATAAAAAAAAAGAAAACCATTTTGTGATTTTATTTTGGTATAAAAGAAATCTAATAAGTGAGATATCATATAATTACAATAAGTAATTATATAAATATAATCAAATCATAGACTACTAACTTAATAATTCACTACAATTCTCGTAATACATTTGACATATTAATAATTTGAATTTTTAACACAATTATTTTGAAAAAGATACATCTTAAATGACAAAGATATATGTTGACAAAATTATAATGCTAACCATTAATGAGGTACAGTAGAATTGATAAAAATTGAAACTTCATGATCTTAAAATTAATTCGATTTTTATAAAATATTTAAATATATTTCCTTTAAATTAGGGGTATATATTTTTGTTGTTGATAGAAAAAATCAAGTAACCTAAATGATGATATTATTTTTCTTTCAAATTAGGTACAAATTAATTTCATAAAAAAAACAAATTTAAATTTTATATTGCAAAACCATTAAACTATTATTTCACTAATTTTTATTATTAAATTTTAAAATTTAACATATAAATGTATATTTTATTTTTATTGATAATATATAAAATATATAAATTTTTAATATCAATTTAATTATCAAACGTAATATATTCTAGAGTAAAAAAAATCTCTCACCCAGCTAAGCTATGTTATTTATTAAAATAAATTCTAAATAGACATTTAATAAATAAATAAAATATTTTTTAATTTAAATTACTAATATTTAAAATCTATTGAGGTTAAAATATTCCAATTAAATCTTAAAAATACCATAAAATTTTTTAACAAAACAAAATAACTTAAAAAACAAAACTAAAAAAAAAAAGGATTGAACATGCCAAGGTGGTAAAATAGGAAGAAAGGATAAAGGTTTGTCAAAAGCCAAAAAATGCAATCATTTTTATTCTTTAAAAAAAGCAAAAAAAATTAAAAAATTCATTTCATTTCTTATATAAATATTATAGCCGTAGGATTGCCAGGCTGATAGATAGATCGCTCAGCTGAGAGAGAAAATCTCTCAATTCTAAAACCTCCTCCTCCTCTCTCTCTCTCTCGTGCGGACCGTTGTGTATATTAATATTAGATTCACGTGTGTTTGTCAACCTGGATTTGTCGGTCAATCTTTACTCTCCTCACTCACACCCCAAAATCAAGAAAAAAAAAATATATATATACAGTATATAAACAAGAAGGATATTGCTCCCTTTTCTTGACTTGTCAATGAGAAAAAGATTTGTGCTTTGTGTGTGATCACATTTATTTATAAAAGTTCTGGATAGGGTTCTCATCATTTATTTATTTTCTTGCGTTTTGAGTGATCGCATTTATAAATTCTTGATTATAGTCTCCCAGGTTTTTCTTATTTTCTTCTTCATCACCCTCTTCCGAGAAAAAGCTTATTCTTGCTTCTTGAAAGTCATGGAGCTTGCTTTGAGCCTTGGTGACACTTCTAAGCCTTTCAAGTTTCTTGATAATACTGCTCCTGCTGCTGCTAAGAATAAAGATCTAGGGTTTTGCATGGGCTTATCTACTGGTTTTCCTTCAAGATCCCAAGATAATAATAAAGCTTATGATCGTCATAGCCATGATCATGATCATCAAGATGTTACTGATCATGGTACAGGAGTTGTTCTCTCCTCAGATCGTCCTGTTCAGCTTGACCTTTTACCTTTCTCTCCTGTTCATCCTGCTCGTAGACAGATTCGTTTTCCGTGGCTCTCTGATAACAGTAAGTATATTTAACCTCTTTTTTTTTTCGTTATCATTCTGTTTGTTTCCTAAGAAAATTCTAGGAAAAAGAAAGAATCTCATTTTCCCAAGAAAAACACCCTTATGGGTTTTTAAAGATCTGTACCCTTTTATTTTTAATTTTGTATCAACGGTTTTTTTTTTTTTTTGGCCAACAAGGGGTTCTTTAATTCGATTTTGGTTGTATATATTATAGTGGTGGTGTCTGAGCCGGGCTCGACAGATGGTTCAGGAGGCAGAGGGTTTGATGTGAACAGGCTATCAGCGGAGGAAGCAGAAGAAGGGGCGGCGCTGTCGTCGCCAAACAGTGCTGCGTCGTCTTTTCAGATGGATTTTGGGATGAGAAGCGGCGGCGGAATCAATGGTAGAGTTAATAAAAGAGACATGGAGAGTATTGATGCTGAGAGAGCTAGTTCAAGAGCAAGTGATGATGAAGAAAATGGATTGACCCGTAAAAAACTTAGACTCTCTAAAGAGCAGTCAGCTTTTCTTGAAGAAAGCTTCAAAGAACACAGCACCCTCAATCCTGTATGTTATCATCAGCTTTTGTTATTATTTTTTGGTTTTTTTTAGATAAAGATAAATAGTTCTAAACAGTGATTAAAAGATCGTTTCTTTTTTTCTTTTTTTTTTCTTTTTTAATGCACAGAAACAAAAGCTAGCTTTAGCAAAGCAATTGAATCTTCGTCCTCGCCAAGTTGAAGTGTGGTTTCAAAACAGAAGAGCGAGGTTTGTACTACAACTAGCTGAGTTTTTGTTTTCTTGGGTTTAAATTAATGTTGTTTGAATTGAAGTTGTTGGGGATCGATGAAATTGAGTTATGTTTTTGTGGGTATGTTTTAAAATGTAAATAGGACAAAGTTGAAGCAGACGGAGGTAGATTGTGAGTATTTAAAGAGATGCTGCGAGACACTGACAGAAGAGAACAGAAGGTTGCAAAAGGAATTGCAAGAATTAAGAGCCTTGAAAACTTCTCAACCTTTCTACATGCAACTTCCTGCTACCACTCTCACCATGTGTCCCTCTTGTGAGCGCGTTGCCACCACTACTACTTCCTCCTCCGGCACCACCACTACCACCACAGCCAACGCCACCACCACCAACAACAACAAGAAGAATAACAACTCAGTTGTCACCATTGCTGCCCCCGGCACTACAAATTCTACAGCATTGTCACTGGCTAATAATAAGCCCAAGTTGTACCCTTTTAGCTCTCATGCTCAAGTCCACTTGCCCCAAGCTCAAGCTCACCAGGCTGCTTCATGACTCATTACTAAGGCATAATTAATGCAAGAAGAAAATACAAACAAACAAACAAACAAATTAAAAGAAAAATGGAGTTCTACTTCATCAATTTTGTAAATATTATGGTTTGGAGAATTTCTTTTGTTTACTATTTATTATTTAATTCTATCTAGTTGATTAGGAGGGCAATTTGAAGATTTGTTTGATGTGTTCTTTTGACTAATTATGATGGGGATTAGATAAGAGATTATTTGTTCAGAAAAAACTCTCAAATTTTGTGGGAAGTAGTTTATTAATTTTAATTACTATCTAATGTAATTAATTGATTTTTAATATTGGATATAGTTTGGAGAAGTTTGTTGATTAATTATCATTGTCTATTGCCATTATTTAAACCATTTGCTAGGTTTGGTATGATTTTGTTGTTTTGTAGCTGTTTATTTCTCTTATCTTAATTTTGCATTTGTTCTTGATAAAAGACTTAGATTGGTACGTATGTATGTACCCACTTGCCAGAAAGTATGCTGATTTTGGGGTTTAGGCCTCTTCACTAGCCAACAATATATACCATAAAAGAAATTAAATGGTTGTAGTTGGTAACCACCATTCTCAAGAATAGCTAAATTTATGATGGTGACGCTAGGGTAAGCTACTTTTAGCTAGAAAAGTCCTACATGCAAATCATTTGATGACTAATTAATAATCAATGATTAAGTGCTAATCATGATCTAGTAAGCATATATTTAGCTTTTGTTCAAACAAGGAAATGGTCTAATTGTTTGATTTTTCGATTAGTCTTTTCTTATATTTTGATAAAATGATTGTTTAACAACCAATTCACATGTCATCCCATGATTTTGATCTTTGATTACCGTTAGAATTTGTTGAGAGCTTGTGGACTCTTTCCAATGGTTGATACCCAACAAATTACTGTGTTCATACTCCAACTATTCTAAGTCTATATTTCTAGACACCTGACTTAGTATATTAAGATGATGTAGTCATTAAGAATTGTAGTTAATTGTATAGTTGATTGCTGTTCACACAATCAATTTCCTATCAGGCGTATCTCTACTCTCTTTTTTTTTTCCCCTTCTAGGTGATTGGCATTATGAGTTTATTAAGTTTTAATTAAACTAATTTGATATCACCGCGATCATGCATCCACAATCGTGAATAAGTCTTCCATGATCATGAGCCAAGGACCTCTCGTTCATTAAAGTTTCAGTTGTCCTCACAAGCATCCACACGATTATGAGCATTCTATACTGACTCGTGATCGTTCGAGTTCACTTATTCATCAAAAGTTCAATAATAATTACGACTTGCTCCACGATTGTAATCAAGTCAGGCCTACTCGTGATGCCTTAAGGTGTTCAAGCCTTAACTGTCTAAACATCCTTACAATGGAGTCCATGATCGTGACCATGCCTCGTCCGCTCGTGATCTTTAACACTAATTTCTGAAGGAACTTTTAGTACTCCCCAAGATTGCTCCCACGATCATAAGAACATCTGCCACGATCGAGATCAATCTCACGATTGACGTATTTAATCTTTAATGGTCAGCAATTAGCGACAACAACTAATTTTTTCATTTCTCACGATTGTGATATGCTTCTTCATGATTATGAGCAAGTAATTTCTAGCAAAAAGCAGAATCATCATTGAATGAGCATGGAGGAGGTTAAGGAAGCACTGAAACTTCATTATTTTAGTTAAAGAGTTTGGTGATTCATTAAATCCTTAGAAAACTACTCTATTCAAAATCATTAATTGTTCATCTTTTGTATTCATTTAATAGTGCTTTGATAAAACTACTAGTGTTTGGATTGCGTGATTAGAGCTAAAAATTATTATCTTCTACTCCTTCTTGGATTAGAAAGAAAGAGAAGTGAGGATTCTCTCTAAGAATTGGTTTAAGTATGAACCATAAAATACTTGGATTTTAGGTTGTGATAAAAGTTAAGACAAGAAAAACTTTAGTGTAATAGCTTTGAGTTAAACCTTTAAAATTCAATTGTAATCAATATAAATGTGTAATAGATTGGTTGTAAGTTTACAAAATCCTAACTTGAAAATAAGTTAGGTGAAGATGTAAGTTCATTGATTAAATAGCTTGTGTCAATTCTTTTCTCCTCTTACTTCTTAATATTTGTTTTGTTTCTTAATTCCTTGATTTCTCAAAAAAAAAAAAAAAAATCTCATTTAACCCTATTCACTCCCTCTAGTGCCTTTCAAAGGTACAAAAAAAATTTAGTATTTTATTTTAGTACAATTAAACCTTAAATATTTCTAAAATTTAAAATATTCATTTATTTTTACTGATTAATATTTTATTTTAGAAATTTATTTTGAAGTCCAAAATTATTTCTAGAAAATAATTTATTTTAAAGCATATATTACTTATTTTTAAAAAAATAGTTTTGAACTATAAAATTATTTGTCAAATTTATTTCACAGTGTAAAAATTATTGCAAAACAAAATAATGATCTAAATTATCTTAGACTACATATATTTTTTGAAAAATGATTTTAGAGTGTAAAAATTTTGATTCTTGTAAAAATTATTATATGAATCAAAATATTTTATTCTAAAAAATGCTTTATAATATTTTTTGATA
>CATIWM010004211.1:0-12484 GCA_949671775.1 Mallotus repandus | reverse complement strand
AAATAAAATAAAATAAAATACAAAATAAAATTATGAAATAAATGAATAAAAAACCATAAAACTACGTTCAAATACATAATTTAATCCATGGCATTCCATGGATCTTCATGGATCTTGTTCATCACCACATATTCAAATCATCCCATCCAAAATCATAAACACAAAAAATAAATAAAGATTAGTAAATAAAAAATAAAAACAAAATTAAATAAAATGAAAATAATCAAATAAAAAAGAAAAAGGAATAGAAAAAGAACTAGTTTGATGATGTAGTATTGATTCCCCTCAGAAGATGATCACCATTAATGAAAGCATGTGACTTTGGTTGTGTTTGTCTGTGATTTTGATTTATTTGGATCCGATTCACGGCTAAAACTTGAAAAAAGTACGTAAAAGAAAAGTGGGTGTTTTGGTTGACGACTAAAAATCAGAAAGAGGTGGAGAGAAAAGAAAAAAAAAACCTCTTTACGTGAAAAGAAAATCACGTATTTATAAAGACCCTCTCCTGTAACCCTAATCTGGTTACAGGATAAAAATCAAATAAATTATTTTACTATTTATCTAAAAAAATAAATAAATTTTATCTACACATTTATCTAACAAAATAAAAATACTTATCAAAACAACCTAATCAAAATCTAATAATAAATGATAAATAAATAAAATAAATAAATAAATAAATTTTTGAAAAAAAAAATGGAAAAGGTACATTTCAGGTCGGGAATAAAAAAAACGTTTAAAACGGAAAAAATGGCCAAATATGTTTATTTGCCTTTTTTTAAAAATTTTTTTATTTGAAAATTTATAAAAAAAGTTAATTAAATTTACAATAATTTTAAAAATAATTTACAATTTAGTTCTAAACCAATAAATCAAATCCAATAAATCTAATTTCACAGTCTATTTTCATCATCGGGTCCTCTGTCGCATCCATTCTCTAATTATCCCGAAATTGGGTGCTTACAGTAAGAGTAAAAAAAACCAAGAAACTAAGAAAAAGAAAAATTTCTTGAACTCTCACACTCTTTTATTTACAAAGCTGTTGTATATATAGTAGCAAACTTTACAAATTTTACAAGTAAAAGTCATACTTACAAAATTAAATTTACAACTACTAGTAAAGTGTAGATTACCTGGATTTGCTTGTTTAAATAAACAAGAACCACATCTACAACCCATACCTACTGGTACATCACTAACCACTCTAGTTTTAAACAAACTAAAATTTCAAGTATCAAGCTAAGTCTCACTACCTTCTACATCCATGCTGTTAGCACATCACAAAGTAGTCCTGCAATGTTATCATCAGTTAGGCCATAAAATGATTTTTGCGAATTAAGAAGTGCATTAACAAGATGTGGCTTAACATCACAATCCTTCTTATGCTCCTCCATTATAGTTTGAATGAGTTTATCCCTCTATCTCAAATGTCTCAAAAAAGCCTTATTTCGAAGCCAAAACATCAAATTCAAGCACTATATTGAAGAATAAACTTCAAAGAAAGAGAAGAGAAAATTCAAGGGAATTATGTTTCATATATTCCATAAAAGAGGTTACACCCTTTATATATACATTAGATATTCCTATACACGGAAAGCCTAATTATGCACACTAATTAGAAGGAATAAAATAACTTTCTAAATAAAAAATAAAGATTTAATTCCTAGTATATACAATCAAACCTTTGACTTTCTAGAGCTCACTTCAACACTCCCCCTCAAGTTGGTGAGTGTATGTCAATCATTCCCAATTTGTCAAGTGAGCTGTAGAACATTTTCCTAGATATAGCCTTTATGAGGATGTCAGCTAGTTGAGTCTAAGAAGAAACAAATGGAAAATCGATTGTTCCTTGATTCAGATGATCTTTGATGAAGTGCCTATTAACCTTCACATGCATAGTCCAATTATGTTGAACTGAACTGGGTTGTTTGCAATTGCTATGGCTACCTTATTATCACAATGTAATAACATAGGCTTCAGATGATTTAAACCCAAATTTGGAATAATTCATTTTCTCCATAGTAACTCACATACACCACATGCCATTCCTCTAAACTCAACTTCAGCACTCGACCTTGCTACAACTTTCTGTTTCTTGCTTCTCTAAGTGACCAGATTCTTTTCGACAAACGTAAAGTACCCAGATATTAATTTTTTATCAGTTTGATCTCCGGCCCAGTGAGCATCTATATAGCTAAAAGTTTCATAATCCTTATTTCTCCCAAAAAGTAAACCTTTGCCCGGTGAAGACTTTAGGTATCTTAGCACTAGGTATACTACATCCATATGCTTTTTACTCGGAGAATGCATGAATTGACTTACAATACTTACTGCATAAGCAATGTTCGACCAACTATAAGATAAGTAAATTAATATTTCCACCAACCTTTGATATTGAGCTTTATCAGTTGGAACTTGACCTTCTCATATTGATAATCCATGGTTGACTTCCATTGGAGTCTCGACTGGCTTACAATCAAGGATGCATGTTTCTATTAGCAAATCCAGTATATACTTCCATTAGCAGAGAGAAATACTTTGAGTTAATTTTGTAACTTCGATCCCCAAAAAATACTTTAAGTTACCTAGATCCTTGAGTTCAAACTCGATTGCTAACTATCTTTGCAGGGTTGTTATCTCACTCGGATCATTTTCAATGGCTACCATATCATCAACATACATAATAAGAGCAGTGACTTTACCAATCTTTTGTTTGATGAATAGTATATAGTCAACATCACTTTGTTTATAACCGAGCTTCCTCATAAATGTTGAGAGTTGTCCAAACCATGCTCGAGGCAATTGCTTGAGTCCGTATAATGCTTTTTTTAATTTGCATACTCGATCAGTGCACCTCATTCTGGGTGGTGGATCGATGTACACTTCTTCATCTTTAGTTCCATTTAAAAAAGTATTCTTCACATCAAACTATCGTAGTGGCCAGTCTAGGTTGGCAGCTAATAAAATAAGGACTCAGATGGTGTTCATTTTTGCTACTAAGGAAAATGTATCTTCATAGTCAATTCCATACTTCTGAGTATATCCCTTTGCTACCAATCGAGCTTTATATCGATTAATGTTTCCATCCGGATTCAGTTTGACAGTGAATATCCACCTGCATCCAACTGTTTTCTTTCCTTCAGGAAGTGGAACAAGTTCCCATGTGGAGTTTTTCTACAATGCTTCCATTTTATCATTCATGGCTTTCTTCCATTTTGCATCAACTAGAGCCTCTTGCACATTACTCGAAATAGATACAGTAGATAATTGATTTGCAGTATATGCATATGATTTTGATAAATGGTTTGCTGATATAAAATTATTGATGGGATATTGAGGCTTGGTATTGTGGTCCAAATCATATTGTCTTTTAGGAATCCCTCTATTTATTCTAGAAGGATAACGAGGCTCGGTATCTAAAGTTACTAAAGGAGATGAGTTTACCTCATTATGAACATTCAGAGTTTCTTCAACTTCTAGTGTGGACTAGGAAGATGTACTATCTTGATTACTTTTAAGTCCAATCGACACTTGGACTATCTTCAGTTATTTGTCCAAGTGAGATGCTCGAGCATACTGTCTGATCATTTAAGATGCTCAAAATAGGTAAGACACTCTGTTGACCTTAGCAATATTCAATCTTGATTTTGATCTTAAAAAACTTGATTTTGAGCATTTAATATGTTTGTTTAAGTGTGTATAAGCTAGGACTATCATGGAAATCAAAATAAAGTTAATTATGCTTTTGGGCTAAATTGACCTTCAAGATTCCAAGAAGCTTTTGGAAGTCTTAGACTTTTATAATGAGAAAGTTTTCTTCTTAACATTTGAAGTAAACATCACAAGCTTTCTGAATTGATCTTACTTGTCAAAATCCAAATTCATTTGGCTCTAAAAATATTCATTTAAAATCAGCATATGCAACTTTCATCTTGATTTGAGCAGCTCTTAGTATTTCAACAATATATTGACCTACATATGTCCAGTTGAGGTGATTCAAAGTGATATGAAAATTTAAGACAAATACCTAAAACTTTTATAAAGAAATATTAGGCTGATTCGATCGTATTCAATAGCTAAAAGTCATGATCCTGACCAGGACCATGCAAGTCCCGACCGGGACCAAAATTACACCAAATTAAAGAAATCTTCTAGAACATATCCTGAGCCAATGTCATGATCGTGATCAATGCAATCAAGACTAGGAAAAGTATAGACTTTAAATATAATGGCTATAACAGATATATTTTTTATTATCTCGATCGGGATCAGTGTGATCACGACCGGGATCAAAGAAAATGCAGCCTAAAAGTCTAAATTATTAGAAACAAAATTATTATTTCTAATAGCTATAATTGAATTGCTCAAATATAAATACAACCTCTAAAGATCATTTAGAGGTTAAGAAACTTATTTTTCATTTATACATTTTCAAGCATTCAATTAAAGCTCAAAATTCTCTTTAATTCATTCTTGTATTTGATAAACTCTTATGAGAGTTTGGTGAGTGATTAGAATATAAATTTTTATTCTTCTATTTTTTGGGTTTAAAAAAAGGAAAGTGAGGTTCTATTCTAAAGGAATTGGTTTAAGTGTTTAGCCATTAAAACACTTGGAAATTTGGTTTTAGTATAAGCCTTCAAAACATTTATGAATTAGTTTTTGAGTAAGCCTTGAAAACCCAAGTTGTAAGGTTTGAGTTGAGCCTAAAACTCAAGTTGTAAAAATTAATCTAGGGGAATAGATTGTGGTGATTCACAATCCTAACTTGGGGATAAGTTAGGTAGAGATGTAGGATTGTTGAGAATTCGAACACCTTAAATTCTTGTGTTCATCATTATTCCTTCTCAACATTCTTTTATTTTTATTTATTTGTTCTTAATTTTGATTTTTATTCGACAGCCCTATTCACCCCCCCCCCTTTAGGGCATCTTTATTTGGTATCAGAGCTTGAATTCTAGGTACTTCATTGCTAGAATACAAGATCATGGGGAGTGAAAACATCTCTTCTCTTAGACCATTCTTTGATGGTAGTCATTATCCTTATTGGAAGTTCATAATGGAGCTCTATCTTGATTGTGACTCCATCAAACTTTGAGACATTGTCCGAAAAGGTTGAAAATCACCCAAAGCTACAATTGATGGCATGATTAATGAAATTCTAAGAGATGATTGGAACGCGATTCAACAAAAAGGGAATCATAAAAATAAAAAGGCTATGATCACTCTGGTCTCTTCTATATCATGAGAAGAAGGAGGCAAGCTTCAACATTGCACTTTGGCTAAGGAAATGTGGGAAACCTTGAAAAATCATTATGAAGGAAATGTTCAAGTAAGAAGTAAGAAGGTTCAACTCCACATATATGAATATGAACTCTTCAAGATGAAGCCTCAAGAATCAATCATTGAAATGACAAATTGCCTTAATGCTCTTATCACCACCCTCAAGAAAGTTGGTAAACGTTTCACCAAGGAGGAAGTAAACAACAAGATTCTAAAAATCCTACCTAAGAAGGATTGGGAATCTCGAGTTACTGCCATTGAGGAAGCTCAATATCTTGCCACTCTTTCAACCAATGTGCTTATTGGAAAGCTTCTCACCCATAAGCTTACAATAAAGCAAAGAGGTGAAGCGCAAGAAGAGAAGGAAGAAAAGAAAAAGAGAATAGCACTAAAGGCTTTATAAGAAGAAAGTGAAGAGGAAAATAATAAAGGTTCTAGTGATAAAGATGATGAAGTTGCCAAGCTCACTAAAAGTTTTAAGAAGTTCTTGAGAAAGAAAAATTCATCAAGAACAAGAGACTTCAACAAGAAATATAAAAGAGATGGTAAGAAGAAAATCAAAGAAGTTACTTGCTATGAATGCAAGAAATCGGGTCACATCTGAAGTGAGTGTCCCAAACTCAAATTCAAGAACAAAGGAGAAAAAAATAGAAAAAAGGCCTTCAAAGCTACTTAGGACGACTCCTCTTAATCCGAAAGGGAAGAGGAACAAGAAGAAGTGGCCAACCTTTGCTTCATGGCTCTTAAAGATGAAAAAGAGGTACCATTTATTTCTAACTCCTCTAGTGATTGTGAATATGATGATGATGATGATGATGAAAGCTCTATTGCTAGTAAACTTATGGTTAAATGCAAAAACTTATTCGCTAAGAAGAAGCATTATAAGCATAAATTAACTAGTTTAACCAAGGAATTTGAAAAGTTAAAAATCAAATTTTCTAAGCTAGTTGAATCAAATGATGAACTTGCTAATGGTTTAAAAAACTCAAATTCCTTGGAGGACCAACTCAAGAAAGCAAATGATGAAAATCAAAAGCTTTCTAAGGAGGTCTTAGAGTTAAAGAATTCCATTTCTAAACTCATGAAGGGTAAAGAAACCTTGAATAATATTCTTGACTCTCAAAAACTCCATGGAGATATTCACGGAATTGGATATACAAATGGAATGGCTTCCTCATCATCATCACATATCAATTTTGTTAAAGCATATAATTCTATTACATCTACATCCAAAAATGAGACTCAAGCTTTTAAATCTAAAAGGCCTTATATGTCAAATAATAAGGGAAGGTCTCATAAGACTCAACCTCCATTGACACAAAGAGGTAAAACTCAAACAAGAGCACCTCAACCAAAGCACGCTTATATGTACACTAGACATAATCATAATAGGCATGCTACACAAAACAATGCACATAAACATGTTGTACAAACCTATCAAAATACACATTGTCATTGCACGTGTATGTCTCACACTATGACTCAAAAGAGTTATAAAAAGAATTCGCCACAATAATACACAAGGCATGTTTCACATACTAGGAAAGTATATCATCCTGGGAGAAATAAATTTGTCAATGTTGAGCGTTTTTATTGCATGACCAAAGGTCACTCTAGCAATGTGTGCTTCTATAGAAGCTTGCACTTAAACTTGCTTCCTTTGGATTACTTTGAGACTAACCAACCTAGGCCAAGAAAGGTTTGGGTTCAAAAGAATGTATAAATTACATTTTGTAGGTATGCTTGAAGTCCACAAGAACAAAAAGTAGTTAGTTTCTTGAAAGTGGATGTTCAAAACATATGACCAGAGGCAAAGAGCAATTCAACAAGCTTGATGCTAAGGATGGAGGACATGTTACTTTTGGGGATAATGCAAAAGGAAAGATTATTGGCATTGGAGAAATCGGTAACTCTCAATCCTTATCTATACATCATGTATTGCTTGTTGATGGTCTTAAACATAATTTATTAAGTATAAGTCAATAATGTGATATGAGAAACAAAGTCACTTTTTATCCTAAGAATTGCTTTGTTAGTAGTCTTAATGAAGACAAAGTAATTTTTAGCAGTGAAAGAGTTGATAATGTCTATGTTATTGATTTGAATAAAATTGATAACAAGGATATTAAATGTTTGATGGTTATTTCCCATGACACATGGATATGGCATAGAAGGTTAGGACATGTAAATTTTGAGCTATTAAATGATCTTTGTAAGCATAAACTTGTGATTGGTTTACCAAAACTTGAATTCACTAAGGATAAGCCTTGTGATGCTTATTAAAATGGAAAACAATCCAAGTCTTCATTTAAGCTTAAAAATGTTGTGTCAACATCTAGGCCACTTGAACTTATACATATGGATTTATTTGGTCCAAGTAGAGTTGCTAGTCTCAGTGGAATGCACTATGCATATGTATTGGTTGATGACTACTATAGATTTACTTGGGTGTGTTTTCTTGCTCTTGAAAAATTTTGCAAAACGAGTTCAAATAGAAAAAGGTTTTTGTATTTCTTCAATTAGAAGTGATCATGGAACCGAATTTGAAAATAAATTTTTCAAAATCTTTTGTAATGAAAATGACATTTCACATACGTTTTCATCTCCTTAAACTCCTCAACAAAATGGGGTAGTTGAAAGGAAAAATCAAACTTTAGTGGTAATGGCTAGAACAATACTTCACGAGTATATTTTACCTCTATACTTTTGGGCAAAAGTCGTTAACACATCTTGCTACATTTCAAATAGAGTTTTCAAAAGACCAATTTTAAATAAAACTTCTTATGAGCTTTGGAACAATAGAAAACCCAAAATCTTATATCTAAGAGTGTTTGGATGTAAGTGCTTTATATTAAACACCAAGGATAATCTTAGGAAATTTGACTCTAAAGCCGATGAAGGAATTTTCCTAGGCTACTCCTCCTCTAGCAAAGCATATAGAGTATTTAATAAAAGAACCTTTGTTGTTGAATAATCTATGCATATTGTTTTTGATAAATCAAACTCACTTAATCCTAGAAAGGATGTTTTTAGTGTTGATGATGATATAGGTGATCTTGTGGAAGAGAAAAATCAAGAAGAAAACAATGAAAAACCTTTGGAACTTGAAGGTCCAAACAAGGAAGAAAGTGAAAAAGTGCCTCAATCTACCTTCAAGGAGGATCTTCCAAAGGATTGGCAATTTAAGAAAGCACATCCTCAAGATCTCATTATCGGTAATACTACACAAAGGGTAACAACTCATTCTAAACTTAATGTTATTGTTAATTTAGCCTTCATTTCTCAAATTGAACCCAAAAATGTTGATGATGCTTTGAGTGATGAATTTTGGGTCCTTGCTATGCAAGAAGAGTTAAATCAATTTGTGAGAAACAAAGTTTGGACTTTGGTTCCTAGACCAAACCACCATCCTATTATAGGCGCCAAATGAGTGTTTAGAAATAAGATGAATGAACAAGGTGTCATAACTAGGAACAAAGCAAGACTAGTAGCTAAAGGTTATAATCAAGAAGAATGCATTAATTATGATGAAACCTTTGCCCCCGTTGTAAGGTTAAAACCTATTATAATGCTACTTGCATTTGCATCTTACATGGATTTTAAACTTTATCAAATGGATGTTAAAAGTGCATTTTTAAATGGTTTTATTGAAGAAGAAGTTTATGTTGAGCAACCTCCGGGTTTTGAAAATTTTGAATTTCCAAATCATGTTTTTAAACTCTCAAAATCTTTATATGGATTGAAACAAGCTCCAAGAGCTTGGCATGAAAGGTTGAGCAACTTCTTATTAGAGAAAGGTTTCTCTAAAGGAAAGGTTGATACGACTCTTTTTATAAAAAAATCCAAGCATGATTTATTAATTATTCAAATCTATATGGATGATATTATTTTCAGTGCTACTAACCATTGCTTGTGTGAGGAATTCTGTAAGTTAATGCAAGGAGAATTTGAGATGAGTATGATGGGAGAACTCAAGTTCTTCCTTGGACTTCAAATCAAGCAATGCAAAGATGAGATTTTCATCAATCAAACCAAGTATGCTAAAGACATCCTTAAGAAGTTTGGCATGGATGGAGTCTAATCAAGCAAAACTTCAATGAGTACCACAACCAAACTCAACAAAGATGAGAATGGAAAGTCGGTTGATGAAAAGCGATTTAGAGGTATGATCAGATCCCTTCTTTATTTAACTGCTAGTAGACCGGATATAATGTTTGCTACTTACTTGTGTGTTAGGTTCCAATCTAGTCCTAGGGAGTCCCACTTGAATGTAATCAAAAGAATTTTCAAGTGTTTAAGTGGAAGTTTGCATTTAGGACTTTGGTATCCTAGGAGTTCATCCTTTGACTTGATTAGTTATTCCGATGCAGACTTTGTAGGTGGTTTATTAGATAGAAAAAGCACTTCCAAAAACTATCAAGTTTTAAGACAATGTTTAGTTTCTTAGTTTAGTAAGAAACAAGTTTCAATTGCCTTGTCCACTACAGAAGCATAATATGTTGCTGCAAGTTTATATTGCTCACAAGTCTTGTGGCAAAAATAACAATTGATGGACTATGGCATTAAACTTGATCACATTCCAATAAATGTGATAATACAAGTGCTATAAACCTTAGCAAAAATCCCACACAGCATTCCAGACCCAAGCATATAGACATTAGACATCATTTCATGTGTGATCATGTTCAAAATGGTGATATCTCACCTGAATTATTGATACAAATAATCAACTTGCAGATATTTTCACCAAACCTCTTAATAAACAGAGATTGAACTTTATTAAGCATGAACTCGACATAATAGATGGTTCTAGTTTGTCTTAATTGTTTATTGATGGTTGGACTTGTTTTCATGTGAAATCATGTTATGCTTATCATATTGACTTGATTTTTTTTGGTAATTGATATGATTTCTTTTAAATGTTTGATTTTGATCTTAACATTTTTTTTAATTTTTTTGTGTTTTTGTGTGCTTTCTATCAGTTTCTATTTTATATACTTTCTGTATATTTTTGGTTTCTGAAACTTTGAGCCGTTAGTTTATATTTAAAACCATTTAATGTCAATTTATATTTGGTTTATTTTCTACTTTCTTTTGGTTTATGAGCCAAGGGATGTATGTGTATGTCTTGTCTACAATTGATATTTTAAAATCATTATACTCCTATCTTTTTATTAATGCAATGTTATTTTTCTCAATTCATGTTTCTTTAATTCTTTTTTATTTTGCCAAAGGGGAGAAAAATTTGAGTTTGCTTAATTCTTTTTATTATTATTTATTTCCTTGTTATTTGTTGCATGCATTGTAAGTGTGGCTACTTATGTGTCAATTATCATGTTATCATATTTTTCTCCATACAAAAGACCTTATTTTACTTACTTGCATAATTTCATTTAGTCTTTTACAAAGGGGGAGAAATATTTTTTTTTAAGATGAACTTCCATGATTTTCATTGTTTTAGTTCTTGGTCTTTTGTTTCCTTTAGAACTAAGCTCCATATGATAATGTGATATGTACTATTTTGTGATGCATTATCCTAGTAAAATTTGTCTTCTACCATGTTTATGTTTCTTAAATATTTTGTCAAGTATTTATTTCTTTTAAAGAAGATAATTTTTAAAATTTATATTTCTTATCATGTCAAATAATGGGAGAAATAAGAAAATCTATATTTCTCATTAATTTTTATTTATTTGAATTTCTTACTCCTTATAGTTATTATTTTTATGATATGCATAATTTTAGGGGGAGTAAAATTGATTCAAATTATCACACACTTCACTTTATTTTATTCTCACAAACTCAAAATAAGTTTGTCAAAATCAAAATGGGGGACATTGTTGACCTTAGCAATAATCAATCTTGATTTTGATCTTAAAAAACTTGATTTTGAGCATTTAATATGTTTTTTTAAGTGTGTATAAGCTAGGACTATCATGGAAATCAAAATGAAGTTAATCATGCTTTTGGGCTAAATCGACCTTTGAGATTCCAAGAAGATTTTGGAAGTCTTAGAATTTTATAATGAGAAAGTTGTCTTATTAACATTTGAATTATACATCACATGATTTCCTAATTGATCTTACTTGTCAAAATCTGAATTCATTTGGCTCTGGAAATCTTCATTTAAATTCAACATGTGCAGCTTTCATCTTGATTTGAGCAGCTCTTAGTATTTCAACAATATATTGAGCTACAGATGTCCAATTTAGGTTATTCAAAATGCTATGGAAATCTAAGACAAATACCTATAAATTTTATGTAGAAATATTAGGCTGATTCGATTGTCTTCAATGGCTAATGGTCATGATCCCGACCAGGATCACACAAGTTCTTACCGGGACAAAAATTGCACCAAATTGAAGAAATCTTCTAGAACATATCCCGAGCCAATGTCACAACTGGGATCAATGCAATCACGACTATGAAAAGTGTAGACTTCTAATATAATGGCTATAACGGATACATTTTTTATTATCCCGACCGAGATTAGTGTGATCACAACCGGGACCAAAGAAAATGCAGCCTAAAAGTCCAAATTTCATTCAAATGAAGTTTGAATTTGTTAGAAAAAAATTATTGTTTCTAACAGCTATAATTGAATTGCTCAACTATAAATACAACCTCTAAAGATCATTTAGAGGTTAAGAAATTTATTTTTCATTTATACATTCTCAAGCATTCAATTCAAGCTTAAAATTCTTTTTAATTCATTCTTGTATTTGATAAACTCTTGTGAGATTTTGGTGAGTGATTAGAATAGAAATTCTTATTCTTCTATTTTCTGGGTTTAGAAAAAGGGAAGTGAGGTTCTATTTTAAAGGAATCGGTTTAAGTGTTTAGCCATTAAAACACTTGAGAATTTGGTTTTAGTGTAAGCCTTCAAAACACTTGTGAATTGATTTTTGAGTAAGCCTTGAAAACTCAAGTTGTAAGGTTTGAGTTGAGCCTAAAACTCAAGTTGTAAAAATCAATCTATGGGAATAGATTGTGGTGATTCAAAATCCTAACTTGAGGACAAGTTAGGTGGAGACGTAGGATTATTGAGAATCCGAACTCCTTAAATTCTTGTGTTCATCATTCTTCCTTCTCAACATTCTTTCATTTTTGTTTATTTATTTTTTAGTTTTGATTTTTGTTCGATAACCCTATTCACCCCCCCCCCCCCCCCTAAGGGCATTTTCACACACACACACACATA
>CATIWM010004200.1:0-25652 GCA_949671775.1 Mallotus repandus | reverse complement strand
GTTTTACCGCCTATCTTATTCATCTATTGGCCGGTTTGACCGCCTCCATATATTTATTTGTTCGATTATTTCTGCAGTAATTTTTATTTGTCTCAGTTAATATTATTCCGCTGCACCAACGCTGTCCAATTTTCCCAACATGAATAGCCCTCGCCTATGAAGCAAGCAATGGTGGAACTGCACTGCATTGCTTCCTTCTGACATGGTAAATGTAAATTGCTGAGACAGTTATTTTTCAACCTGCAATTTTCACACTGCAGATTGTCTGATAAGGTGAAGAGGTTGAAGAAATGAAGACTATTGTTGATGTGTTTTCAGGTTGCAGGGAAAGCTCTTTAGTCTAGAGATAATACAGAATCATGATGGAAGAGTCTGAGCATGACAACCTTCAGTATGGTAATGGGGATGGCAGAGGAGGTGTTCATAGCACTAGAGAAAAAGGCAAAATTTATTTTTATGCCCCTGAACTATAGCAGTTTTTTCTATTGAGTCCCTATCGTTTTATTGCATTGCATTGAGCCCCTATGCTAAAAATTACAAATTTAGTGTTCCAACTTTTCAGTTTTTTCTATTTGAGTGTCTAATCTTTTTTTTTTTTTTTGCAATTAAGTGTCTGAACTTTTGAAAAGCATACCAATGCAGTGTCTTCGGCAGATTTGATGTTGACTGGGTGCTGAGTTAGATGAAATGGAACTTACTTTTATCCCAATTATTAGTCATGTCAAGTGCCACGTGTATTGCCATTATTTAAAAAACAAAATTATCCTTATTAAAGATTATGAATTGACAAAAATAACCACAATATTAACTTCTGCCACAAACATGGAGAGTGACTGAATAAGGGTAATTTTGTCCTTTAAATAATACAACATATGTGGCAAATTACATGGTTAATAACTGGAATAAAAGTGGATCATGTTTGACCTGACTGAGCACATAGTCAATATCAAATTGGCCAGAAACATTATATTGGTATGTTTTTCAAAAGTTTAGACACTTGATTGTAAAAAAATAAAGATTAAATACTCAAATAAAAAAAAACGTAAAAGTTAAGATACTAAATTTATAATTTTTCCTTTATGTAACTATTGAGCCCCGATTTAATAAATTCCATTGAAATGTGTTAAGGGCTTAATATATTACATATATAATAGTATAGAGACTCAACGTATACATATATAATAGTATAGAGGCTCAATGTGTACATAAATAATAGCATAGGAGCTCAATGCAATAAAATAAAACGATAAAAGCTCAATAAAAAAACCGTTATAGTTCAAGGGCTTAAAAATGATTTTTGCCTTAGAAAAATATAAGCTGTGAATAGAATGGAGCAAACAACTCTGAGCATAGTTCCCATGATGAAAACAAAAACAGAAAATACTTTTCTGCATATGCAGCAATTCCAAATTTGTTTTAAGCGGCTGATCAAAGCATACATCTGAATACCGGAAGTCTTACATAAATTACCAGAGGTTATCTTCAAATAGTTGGAATTAAAAAGCATAAAATCATTTACATTAACAATCTGATCAGTCCCAAGGCAGAACATATATATATATAAAAGCATGTAAGAAGTCAGTCAGTATTAGATGATATCTCATAAACCAACAAAAAAAAAATTGCCATAAACAACAAATCAATCTGCATCTTCAGCACTAAAATCAGGCTCGGGCGGTTTCTGTAGTTTCATCAGTTCCCTTGCAGTCTTTGCATTACGATTTCGATGAACACCACGAAGAGCATTAGCTGCAAACCTGGTAGCCAAAAAGGTGGCACCTATACTATATGAACCTGCACCAACATTGCTGCGGGCTTCTTCTGCTTCCACTTCATCTTCTTCTTCCTTCCTACGAAGTTCCATAGTCTTCCTTTTGGAATAGCGTCGCCATGCAGCTTGAATAAAGCAAGCAGCCCATGTCCTCCACTGCTGTGAGTAAAACCGGAAGGTGTGCTGAACCTGCCTACTGTGAAGACGCCTGAATTGACTTGCTACGAATTTCAACTCTTCAGCTATGAGGGCAAAAGCCTCCACTTCTGTTATTGCCTTAACTGTGCGAGTAGAAGATGGGAGATTGGCGCCAGATTTAGGATCCAGTGCCCAGGTCAAAAGCTCCTCTCCACAAAAATCTCCTTCTTTTAGCAAACCACGGTTGAAGAAGCCACTCCTACCACCATCTGTGGTTACGCTCTCAAGTCGACCACGTATGATAAAGAGCATTTCATCAACTGGATCTCCTTCTCGAACTATGTAAGTGTTTTCTGTAAACAAGCAAGGTTTCAACCGCTCGCAAATAGCATCAAGCAGCCTCTCATCCATATTCTCAAATAGAGGAACCTGCAAATGCCAAAATAAACTAATAACTATCAAAACAGGATGCAGTAAGCACCAGTACCTACATTGGAAAGGAATTTAGTGCAAGGAGTGTCTGAAGGAGATGGGGTATTATAGCAAAATCCCAAAAAGAATTCTCGACAAAACATTATCCTATGTGCTACAAATAGCCTTTGCCTGTATCATACCAAAACTATTGAAAAGGTATCTTTTCCCTGAATTTATATGTTCCAAATGTCTTAACAGCTTAGACTCTGCTCAAAGTTGGACAACAATTAAAAAGAGTTGAGGGAAACGCAAGCGCGCACGCACACACGCACACAAGGGAATGCTTATTTTCTGTCTTTTTCCTTCATTTCTAGCTCTTCCAAGAGAATGTTAACTGTTAACTTGAAGCATCCAGATAAGACGAGTCAGCAGATCGTGCGTGCTCACAAACATATAAATGAAAAAACAAGGGCCAACAAAATCCAAGAGAACTTACCCTCCTCACCAACGCCAAACAGAGGTGCCGTTTAATGTCTCTCCTAAGATCCTTTGGTAGGCTCTGCACCAAACTCTCTTCGTCAACCCCACGGGTTTCTAACCACTTGTACTGGTCATAACGCCTCACCCGTTCCCTAAGGTCTTGTGGAAGCAATCGATGGTGCATCCACTGTTCCGAGTCACGCCTTTTAACTCTCATTTCTTCTAATCGAATAGTAAGTGACTGAAGATAGGTCTGTACCAAAAGCAAACCTCTGAAAATATTAGCGCTCCTTCAAAATTAACTAATTACTTCCTGATTGAGGATCAACGACAATTTTGCAACTGATGCCAATCGAAAATAAAAGATAAAATAATTCAAATGGGTTAATTTCACCATCCTCCATACAGTTCTTCTGTAGGTACACATGTAAAGGCATATAGACATTAAATACAATTATTTTAAGAATATCTTTTTTTTCATTTAGCTTTTGTGATGATTTGAATGTACATGTTATTCCAATTGAAATAATAACCTCGGTAAATGAACCAATTTTGACATTTTAGAAAATACCAGAATGCAAATACCTAGTTTAATAGGCATGTCTTCAATAATATTTAGCAGAGTCAAGTTGTACTCGCAGATTTTATTTTTCCTTAACTACTACTACCTTAGCAACTTCAGTAATATGGAAATTCAAGAATTATGATTGTTGCAAAGCTCAGTCATCCTTTTATTAAAAAAAAAAAGGTTGCCAATGTGGTTTCAAAAGTAGAAATTCAATAAGAAATTAGCCGTATTTACCTGCATGTTTCCAATCAGAAGTGCAAAGAGAATAAGCCCAAAAATAGCTAGTGATATGGAAAAGATAACCTCCCCTGGATATGTGCTGGTTTCGAGCCCCTGGCCAAGCGTGCTGTAAATCAGACAAGGAAAATGTATTGAAGAGCCAAAAACCATTACAGCAATGAATTGGCAAGCTCAGTTTTCTTATGATAAAAAATACAATAATCCATTAATTGTCTAAATGGTAGACATACTGGCAAGATCCTCATGGACACAATTCCATAACATCATCGTACAAGGTCATTCAATTCACATAGATAAGATTGTAGGCATGCTCAACAAATAACAAAATAATTTTGTTTATGGAGAGAAGACCATATCAGTGAGCATGTTGAGTGAGCCTGGAATTTTAGACAACTCGATTTATAATAAGAATATCTATTACAAGGCAACAGAGGGATACGACCTGATGCAGGTAATACAGAGTAATTGGAGATAACACAGGTATGATGTGCATAGGCAAATAAAGAGACAGAAACTTTAACTCAGTACAAAGTGTATGACAGTATGAGGGATAAAACACATAAATAACAATATCCTAAATATGATTTAGTTTCATTCCAATGGATAATAGGAATCTTCGGTAGTTACAAATCCTAATCTTGGCTCTAAACCACCAACGCAGAGCAGCAGAGAAAACATAAACAAAACAACTATATACAGCCTATCAGATAAATTTTTATTACTGCTTAAACATACGAAAAAAAAATCAAATAAAAGTTCACTACAACTAGTTTCAGGGGCTTTATGCAAACTCTAATCTAGGAACATGAAAGTGCAATAGCCCAGTGTTCTACAGATATTTCATAAGAAAAAAAAAAGATACATCAAAGCACCTACATTTTGGCTTGCTTCCACTAGATTGTAGAAAATATATATTCCAAGAAGCTGTTCAATATGACTAGACAAGATAAAGATTTCAAACAGTAATGAAGATGTTGAAGCAAAAAACAAAAAATAAAAAATAAAATAAAACTCATATCCAACAAAAGAATTTGGAGATAATTAAAAGATATCTATTTGCAGCAATCCAGGAAGCAATAAGCATCCTTCTATATCAGAATTCAACGTTCGAAAAGTCATTGTCAATACATATCTAACTGATCCAGAAAGAAATGAAATCCAGTAACTCAGAGAAAATTAAATAAATCTCTAATGAGCATACAACTAAAATTACAAAATATCCACCACTCTTGTCAAGAGGTCAATCCACGAGACCTACTTGCATGGGGACAAGAAAAGTAAAATTTGCAGAGCACTACCCATAACTTCAGCCATGCTGCAAAGAAACCATATTTTCTTACCAGACACCCAGTAGTTTTTCAACTAAATAGATAGATCCCTTTCATTAGTTATATATTTCTAGATATAGTAACTCCACTCTCAAAAAAAAAAAATTCCTGAAAATAATTGCAGCCTTTTTCTTGTTGTTTTTCTCTATATGTGGAAAATATTAGATAAATTGACTCAAAAGTGTCACCTGCTAGCTCTACCTAATTTCATAAATTTTTATAGGAACCACCAAATGGATAAAATTATCTAATTTTAATAATCTAACCTACTCTGTAAAAATGTCATAACATATTGAAGCTACACCTGTATATTTATGGACCTAAAAAGATTCAAATCAAAATATGAAAAAAGATGAATTTACCTCAAATTCTGAAGCCCCCACCATAAGCAGTAACAGTACTTGGAGATGAAATTCATAGATGATGCAATGCCAGATGACAAGGCATTAAAAAAGATTCCATAATCAAATTGTCCATTTTCTATTGCTGCACATGCTGACTGAAGAACATTAGTGCTGTTGGCTGCCCAGGAAGCATAACCATCCCCATGTTGATTGCCACAATACAAGTAATCTTTATCACAAAGACCATTTTTGTCACAAGCTTTTTGCCAGCATGTGTCCTGCCGCTCCACAGCTAACAAATACCAGAACGCACCAACAACCTGGAAAAACAGAAGGAAAATGCCAGATCTGCTAAATAGAACCATCACTGAACTAAATGGAATACATAAGAATATACCAAAAGAAAGAGCAGATATTCAAATGATTAAACGTCAGAATAGAATTTAAATTCAAACATCAATCAACAAACGCCATTGTCTTAGCAGTTTCCCTCAACCACATCATCCAAGAGTGAATAAGCCAACTGATATAATCCCTAAGTCAACAATTCACTAATGGGATTGCAAAAGTAGAGGACATTACAATTTATAAACTAGGTCTGCTGGCCATCCAAATGCCCTTAATAAGTAAATAAATGATGAATTGAGTATAAGGCAGTCAATCACATTTCACAATTATAAAATAATAATAACAATAATGATAATAATAATAATACAATAAATTTAAGGGAAATATAGAGGTACCATGCTTAATACAACTACTGCAATCCAACCATCCATCATAGCAAAGAATACATTATTAAAAAAAATAGTGAGGCCATTTGATGTTACACCATGGTTCCAATGTATATAAATTGTGAAAAAACACAAAGAAAAATATCAAAATGGCATCCAAAATATGAACAGTGCCAAAAGTAACATACGAAAACATTTTGAGTGATGAAACAAGGCTAACAAACAAGACTTACATGACTAGCGAGCATGTACATTAGCAAATACAAAGCAGCACCAGCCCAAGCAGTTTCAGCAAAGACTCCAGTAGTCCTTTTCATTTCTGAAAATAAGGGAAAAATTCGAAGAGACCTGGGAATATATTGAAACAAGATAATGAAAAACAAGGCCTGTTTAGTTGCCCGGACATCTGAACCTTGTGACCTCTGAAGAAATCTCCATACCACAATCTGCACATATGGAGAAAAATGAATAGCAGATGTCTTGCAACATCTTACAACTTAAAAGCTAACATATTAATGCATGCACACAAAATTGACCAAAACTCTTTCCTAAACATTGCCACTGTCTGAAACAAAAATGCATCTATATGAGCATTGAACATTAGAAAAATAAAATAAAATTCATGACAAAAAATCCCTAGCAGAGCTTCCCTGAAAATCTAGTTAGATTCCATCCAAAATTAGACTGTATAACAGGGCAGTATAAGCGGATGGAAAACTGTAATCTAATTATATTGTACAACCATAAGTCTAAAACAAGAAAATAAGCACCTTAGAAATGAGAAATGACCCAAGATATTATGATATGACTAACATGAATCTAGGCTTTTAAAAACCTCAGATGAATTACAGATTAAATTCAGAAATAAGAACATAATACTTCTGTCCCAAAGAAAAACGTTTTTGAACATGGAACGAATATTAGGAAAGGTAAAGCTTTTGAAAATTGGGTCTTTCAGTTGAGGTAATTATTTAATTTTTTTTTTTATCTCCAGTTTTCAACATTCTAAAAAACCACTTGCAAAATTTAACCAAAAATATATATATATATATTTCTAAACAATGATAGATTGTGATGTGGCCGATGTTTTTCTTTCAGACCCTAAAAGTGATATGAATCAAATGGCTTCCATATAATTTCTAGTTCCTAGGGAAAGTTCTGCGGCTTGCAACTAACTCAACAAGAAAGATTCTTTAGTGTGCACACTTGTCACCATTGGCAATCTTCAACATACTAAGAGTTTACTTTGAAGCAACATATTAGTTGACAGCAAATATCATACGTACAACGTAAGAAAACATTATCCCAAAAACACAGAGCAGCATGTACAGTAAAGAATGATGCACAAGGATAAACAACTTGTACAACTTTCAAACCTGTGGTAGTGGGAAGATAGAAAGAAAATCAATGATGAAATACTGTCTCAAGTATCTCTTGGCTATTTGTGCAGGATCTATCACAAGTTCACCTCGCCCAAATACACGAGAAGATGGAGCTATATAAGCTGTTCGGAACTGAAGAGCCATACGAATAAGATAGAATGCATCAATAACAGTCCTCAAAGTAGTTGCTGTAATTGCTAACTTTCTATCAATTCCAAGACAGGTTGCATTATCAAAAACTGGAAGATAAAAGAATAGAGGGTCCACAGACACGCCCAAGATACATGTTATGACAAAGAATCTGTTGCACAAAAGGAGAAATTTGTCTTGAGGATCAAAAATCTTCTTCTCGGAAACCTTAAGGTCTTCTGGGAATACTGCCCTAGACACCCCAAATCCAAGTGACCGACCAATAGACCTGAGTCCTTCAGATCCTTTTATGATTCCTTTCTTGAAAGATTTGGATGTTGTTCTTGTATTTGCTCCCTGACCAGCACGACTAAATCCCTCTATGCCAAACCCACATTTTTTTCCTCCTGTATCAGAAGATGATGATAATCTAGAGTCCAAGTCGTCCAACCTAAAATATAGATAACCAGCATAAATATCAACAAGCCAAATGATTTCACACTTTGAAGCACATAAAAATGCTAAAAGCACTACCTAACATGACCCTCGCAATTTAATCACAGAAAAGTAGGCAAGTCCTTACTAAATCTAGTAAAAGTTCATTGTCTGTACAACATGCTTGCAACCCAACCCAAGCTTCACAAATTTGCACAAAGAGATTTCAAGTAGTCATTGCATGACGATCAAACTGAGAAAATTGGCACATAAAGGAATTTTCTTGGTCATACTATCATGCCTTCCTCACATTGTTTGCAAGAAATTTAAACAAGATAAAAACAAAATTTCCAGCATGTCTGCTACAATTTTTCCTTTGTTTTATTTCTTCTATTATCACTAGTAACAAATTACCTACTATTAGAGCTCTAGATAATGTGTTCTGCTTCCTTTTTTCATATATCCATGCACTGCATGGGAGAAGAAAATTCCAGGGTTGAGATGAAAAGTGCATTTTGCTTTTTCTTAGAGAATGACCAACCAATCTATGGTAGGTAATATTACAGTACAAATGTTTTGTCACTCATAATAACCTAATATTTACACTACTTCGCAAAAGAAAAAAAAAAAATCTACCATGTAAGACATGATCAACAAAATGTCGATAAAATAACCATATATGACAATCCAATTTTTGTGTCCTTCATTACTACAAAGCAGAAAAGACATGAAAGTTGCCCATTACCTGACAAACTTCTCCCTTTGGCCGCCCAAGTATTGGGATTTGTAATTACAATCAAACATTTTTTTCAGCTAAATTTTTTATAAACATCACCTGCACCTAACAAAAGAAGAGTTAGAATAAAAATGCACCACAATTGGCAACATTATCAGCTACTTCAACCTAGGTGCTTACCAGGCTACTAACAAACAAAAGTCAGTCCAGGCAAAGAGATACCAGAAACTATGTCTCTCAATAAAAGCATTCAACGAACATAAAATAAATACAGATTATTAGACCACTCTAAATTGGCCAATTTATTTTTGCCAAATATTCATCAGCTCACAAGCCAACTGGCATCTGAGCCCAACAGCAACCAAATTGGAGGGAAATTATTACAGATCCTGGAACCGGAGTTATTAAAAAAAAATCAACATTAGCCAAATTTTTCAACCCATCATTGAGTATACTAGTAAAATATGACAAGACAAGATAACTGCTCCAACCATCTTATAGCACCAAAAAGTACATGACCATTCCAACATGGGTGTTCATGTGGAAGGGTGTTAACGTATCCACCTTATTTCGCTCCAACATAATGATGCACCGGTACAAATCATAATATATAAGACTAAAGCAGATGGGCTACCCATAGATTAAACTCAAAGGGTGATTAAAGAAACATGCTTCAACATCAAGATGCTAAATCCTTCATTCAGGTTCAAGATGTTAATTTTGATATATTTAAGCCAGAATCCGGAATATCCAGCACATATAAACTTCACTAGATTAAAATGAGAAAAGCTAAAGCTCTAATGCACTAGATCTTCAAAAATGAAACCAGTTAAGATTCTCTACCGTTGACCATGGAATTCCATCAAGAACATGTAAATTAAAAACAAATAAACACCACCAAACAAAAGAAAAAAAAAAGATTTCCTCTTTCTTCTAACCATATCAATTCGAAAACATCAAATTTCAAATGTAAAAATAAAATCGAAAGTTCAAAACTTTTAACTTCTCATATACCAAAATCACTACACAGAAAACATAAAACACAGTTAAAGCAACAATAAGCAAAAAAACACAAAACCCAGATGAGAAAAACAAAAATATAGAAACATAAAGATTGATAATCGATTGATCTTGAGGTAAAAAGAAGATAAGAAAGGAAAAGGGCACTTACAGTGAATATTTTTAGTTCATGTGTGGAGGGAGAGATTTAATTAATCAGCTCATGAAATTAGCTAAATCAAGAAACAGAGGAGGTGAAATTAATTAAGATAGAGAGAAACAGAGATTTAAGGACTGTACATGAAGTACAAGAACAACAACGAGAAGAGAGAGATTTGTAGTAAGGAGCCAATTGATAAAAACTGGAGATAACACAGAAAGAAATAAACTGAAAGTGAAGTGAAAAATAATTACATTAGAAAATATCGATTTGACCATTTTCAACTATCCATTTGATAAGCTTTTAATACATAAAAATAATTAATTTATAAATTAAAAAGTAAAAATGTTAAATTAAATATGTTTTATAGGAAAGAAATGTAATTATTTGTAAATTACTAAATTATTTTAATACCAATTTTGGCTGCCATCCTTATTGTTTTTCTGAAAGAAAAAAACAAAAAGAAATGAAAGAAGATAATATATATAATTGATATAGGCCACTACAATATTGTTTTCAACAAATATTCAAGCATTTTCTTTAAAAATAGTTAATTGTTAGACCAAAAATGTACGTATTTTGTCCTTTTAGAAAATTTAGTTTATTTTTTAAATTTTAATATTAAAAACTACAATATTAACTTTGATTTTAACTTTTAATTAAATTTTTCTGTTTAAATGGGTGACGTGTGTGAGAAATTTTTCACCATTTTGTGAGTCTTTCAACTTGTTTGATGATAAAATTAAATATTTATTTAGATATATTATTATAATACTAAAATATTTAATTTAATTTCATTGGATCAGCAAATAAAATTCAATTTAATGACATAGTTTTGAACTAAAATTGAAAAATGGATATAAAAACTATATTTGGTTCACAATTTATCAAAATCTTTATTTTTGTTTAAAATTGATTTTAAAGTTAGTAAGATGTCATTCTTGTTTGAATGATATTTTAAATTTGAATAATAATATATGCAATCGTATTAAATTAGTTATTATGATATTTTTATTATTTTTGTAATTTCTGTTCAAATCGAACCAATTAATTAAAATTTAGTAAATTTTTTTAAAAAAAAAGAAAAATTGATTCTCAAGGTTAATGCTTTTATTGTTGCGAGGGTAAGTAATCTAGTCTTTCTACACTTTCTTAAAAGTTCAATGACTCAATCGTTGATTTTTTTTCTTTCCATTTAAAATGGTATTAGAACCCTAAGTTGAAATATGTATGTATATAAAGTGCAGAGTATAA
Source organism: Mallotus repandus (assembly GCA_949671775.1). NCBI lineage: Eukaryota > Viridiplantae > Streptophyta > Magnoliopsida > Malpighiales > Euphorbiaceae > Mallotus > Mallotus repandus. Next base: position 14,540 of record CATIWM010004200.1, on the reverse strand, counting down.
ATAGAAAGATTTTCCCATACAAAACAAGACGTGGAAACCTTATTTTGACGCTGGATGTCACTGAACAAAAGATGACTAATGACCGTATTGCCTACTTCAAACCAAGCCGGCTTTAGGCAAAGATAATTAAAAATAATAATAATAATCATCATTTTCAAAATATTTTTTATTTTTTAATTTTCAAATAAAATTATTAAAAATAAATAAATTTTATTATTGTTGTTGCTGCTGAAATTTTATATGGGGTTGAACAACCGGAAATTGCGGTCTCATGATTTTCCATTAGCACATATAAATTGAATGTGGAAAACTGAAAAGCTTTTCATGATTTTGTATAAATAAAAAAATCTGAAAATTATTTCCAATTGTTTCTATTTAAAAAATTTTATTATCAAATATAAAATTTTATTTACTATTTTTCTAAAATTAAGTATCTGAAAAACAAAAAAAAATATAACTAAACTTATGGATTATGGATTTTGTCTAATCACATAAAATATTTTTTTTTTTTCATTTTTTCATTTAAATTAAGATATTTAAAGTATATTGAATTCTAAGTCATCTACAATCACACACTAAAATTGCTGTTTTGATGTTGGAAATGGCTCCAACCACCCGCGATTTAACGCAGCAAATTTGCTGAAATAAACAATGTCTCAGCAAATTTATTAGGCAATGTTCACAGCAGCAAAGAATAGTTTCTTTTCTTTAAAAAAAAAATTACATAATAGTTCTATGCTTTTACATTTCTAATATTTTACACCAATTTTAATTGATATTATTTTAATTCCTTTATAATTAACTATGATATTTATTTTGTTTACTTTTTAATAAAAAATATAAAATTAATTTAATGTATTATTATATATATTTTTAAAATTTACACAATTATTTGTATTAATTACATATATTATTAATTACATTCACATAAATATAAAATAAACACTAAATAAATATTATAAAATTTAAATTAAGATAATTCATTATTAAACTAAATTTTGATAAAAATAAATATAATATTTAGTTATATAATATTTATAAATAAATATTAAAAATATTTGAATTGGATGAATATGTAAAAATAAAAAGTATAAGTGTAATTTGTAAAGATAATAAAAAGTAATTAAGTAATAAATAATAAGAGGTATAAAAGAATATTCTATGAAAGGGTAGAGGAAGGGGAAAAGGCTAATCCAATAGTTCTTTTGGATCCTAAAAGAAAAAGATGTGGTGATGGGCCTAAATTGGATGAGCATGAGAATGAAGAGAATGTTTTGGGTCAATGTGAATTATCTGGGCAAGACTTTAATAGCACTGTAGAGGCGAGTTCTGGATACCAGGTCCGCCGAGCATTATGAATATTTTAAGCTGGAACTGTCGTGGGCAGGGCAACCCACGTGCAATTCAGACCTTCTGGATCTTGTATCCATATTTAAGCCTTGATTACTTTTTTGATGGAATGTAAGGTTAAGATGGAATGAACTCAAGTAGTAAGAAATAAGTTGGGCTTTTCAAAAGTTTTTTTTATTTAAGGTCAAAATAATGGTGGTGGGCTTTATATTCTGTGGAAGGATAGTATAGGCATCAAGTTGTTAGACTATTCTTAAAACTTCATTGATGTTGTCGTGTCTAACTAAAATTGGAGTGATTGGTAGTTTACGGGCTTCTAAGCGTGTCCGGAGAGATCTAGACGACGAGAGTCGTGGGGTATCATTAGCAGATTGGTCTTTGTATCAGCTTTTCCATGGTGTTGTGCTGGAGACTTCAACGATATTCTCTCTTATTGTGAGAAATGGGGTCCTTTTCCTTAGCCTACCTGGTTGATTAATGGATTCTGAGCTGCGATTGAGAATGCACAGCTCTTGAATATTGGTATGCGGGGTTATGGCTTCACTTTGGAGAAAGGACGGGGTACAGTTGCTCATGTTGAAGAACGACTGGACAGAGTGTTGTGCACAAGTGATTGGCTTAACTCGTTCCCACTGATTGAAGTTCATAATATCCCTATCTGTACTTCGGATCATTCTGCTCTTCGTGTAAGACTGATAACTCAGTCTGTGGGTTTTTATTTCAAATGCAGATATGAGAATAGTTGGTCGTTAGAAGAGGGGTGCAAGCAGATTATTCATGAAAATTGGTTGAGCAATCTACTATTGATGTTCAACGATAATTATTTCAATGTGGGCTATCCTTGAGTAAATGGGGAGATGAGCAGAAGCGAAAATTTTCTCAAGAAATTAAGCAATGTCGCATCTTTTGAGTGAGTCGTCGAAGTCTAAGCAAGGGACATCGGCTTTGTTTTATCAAACTAAGCAAAAACTTCAGCGTTTGCTTGATCACAGGGAGTTATATTGGCAATAGCGGGCTAAATTGTTTTGGTTTCACAATGGTGATTCTAACACTGAGGCTTTTCATGCTTATGACTCTGTGAGAAGGAGAAAGAATAAGATCTCTTCTTTAGAGGATTCTCTGGGTAAGCGACTAGATTGGAATTATGGGCTTCAAGAGCATATTGCCAATTATTTTGCTAATTTATTCAAGTCTCAGAGTTATGATGATGAGGCTATTATCCAGGTAGTTCAAAATAGAGTCACCTCTTCCCAGAATGATGAGTTGATTAAGCCCTTTTTCGCCCAAGAAGTTATTGATGCGGTTCAAGCAATGCATCCAAACAAGAGCCCCGGTCCCGATGCATTTAACCCGGGGTTCTTTCAGCATCATTGGGATATCGTGGGTGATTCCATAACCACATTTTACTTAAATTATTTGAATAAAAAAGAGCATCCTAGCGGTTTGATTACAACCAACATAGTCTTAATTCCTACCCATCGAAAATTACTGAGCTCTAACCTATTAGGTTTTGTAATGTGGTGCTGAAGATTATGAATAAAGCCATTGCTAATAGGTTGAAAACTTTGTTGGATGATATCATTTCGGAATCATAGAGTGCTTTTATTATGGGCCGCTTTATTTCGAATAGCGTTCTTGTCGCTTATAAGATCAGTCACTATATGTGAAGAAAAACTCAAGGAAAGGTTGGCTGGGCTTTGCTTAAAATGGATATGTCAAAGGCATATGACAGAGTAGAATGGTGATTTCTGACTCATATGTTGTTGGCACCGGGTTTTCATGAGCAGTTTGTTGATCTCATTATGTTATTTGTTTCCACAGTTTCTTATTTGATGATTCATGGCAATGTCGATATTGGGCCGATTATTCCGAGTTGAGGACTCTGATAAATAGATTCTTTATCTCCATATTTGTTCCTTATTTGTGCAAACGGTTTGTCATCTTTGCTCCAATGAAAATGTCGTATGGGTTTATTGTATAGTGTTAAAGTGGCGAGACAGGCTCCAATGGTTTCACACTTATTTTTCGCTGACAATAGCTTCATTTTCTTCAAAGCTTCTAGTCAAGAATGTCAGCTGATTAATGAGCGCTTGCATTGTTATGAAAAGGCATCGGGGCAGGTGATAAACTTTGACAAATCTTCTATTTTATTTAGTAGGAATGTGGATGATACTACTAGTAATCTCATTTGCTCTTATCTTGGTGTGAGGTTATGCATAAATCATGGGAAATATTTAGGTTTACCATCAATTATAAGGAGAAGCAAGACTGATGTGATTAATTTTGTTAAAGAAAAGACTTGGAAGAGACTTCAAGGGTGGCATTCTAAAATGTTTTCTAGAGCTGGTAAAGATGTTCTCCTAAGGTCTATAGTCCAAGCGCAGCCTTCTTATGTTATGTATATTTTTCTCATTCATATTTCTTAGAGTTGGAAAGGATGATGAATAGCTTATGGTAGGGATTGCAAGGTTGTTTGAATGGAGGTATTCGATGGCAAAGTTAGGATAGATTACGCAAGCTTAGAGAGTGTGGGGGACTTAGTTTTCGGAAGCTTCATGATTTTTACTTGGTTGTGGTTGTAGAGCAAGGTGGAGATTAATCTCTAAGTCTCATACTCTGTATTCCCGTATTTTGAAAGCTAGATATTTTCCCGACTCCAATTTTTTTGAAGCTTCATTAGGGTAGAATCCTAGTTTTACATGGAGAAGTATTTTCGCTTCGCAGAATCTATTGAAAAGCGAAGCTCGAATTCAAATAGGAAATGAAGATAGTGTCAGAATATGGAATTCTCCATGGTTGTTGGATATTAATATGATAGCTACCATTTTATGGCTCTTATTGAGGAACAAAAATGATAAAGTTTGGAGGGGAAGTGTTCGATTAGCAGGGTCTTTTCTTTTGGCAGCCATGAAGTTCAATGACAGTTGGTAGGCGTTACTAAGTATAAAGACTTGTGCAGCTTTAATTACCGTACCTGCTCACCAAGTGAAATGGTAGCATCCTCCTTTGGGGTCTGTAAAGTGTAATGTGGATGCAAGTGTGGATTCTAAAAATTCTCTAATCGGGATTGGTTCTGTGGTTCGTAATTCTTTAGGTCAGTTTCTGGCGGCTTTTCATGACTACAAGTAGGGTTCTTTGATCCTTTCCTTGTTGAAACTGTTGCTTTAAAAGAATCCCTCTCCTGGCTAATGCGTAAAGATTTTTCAAAGGTCATTGTTGAGTCAGACTCTCAATTATTGATTAATGCTCTTCAAGCAGCGTCAGATATGTCTTCTCTAGTTGGTATCTTAATTCATGAATGTAAGCTTTTGATTGCAAAGATCAATGACTGTTTTTTGTAAAAAGGTCAATGAATTATGTTGCTCATTCCATTGCTAAAGCAGCAGTCTCTATGACTGATTAAGGGGAGTGGATTGATATTTGCCCTCCTTTTATTACTAATGTACTGCAATTTGATATGGTTTAATGCATTCCAGTTTATTTAAAAAAAGAATATACATAAAATATTCTTTCTGGTGTGAAAATTAATGTTATGGATTAGAGATGAAATACTGTACATACACAAGTTTAGTGCAACATTTACACCAAATTTATGTTTTGGGTTGGAAATCTAGTTAGACTTCACGTTTCTAGATTTTTCTTGTCATTTCCTTTTTTTTTAAACCACATCAACTAAAAGGTCATTGGATCTTTTTTTTTAAGATTTTAGTTTGTCATTTTTAAGCCACCCTATCTAAAGCAATTAGCCCTTATAAAAAACGACAACATTTTTTCAACAATTTAACGTGTCTACATACACTAGAATATGAACCGAAACATAACTTAAATGAGAATAACTTACTATTAGCTGATCCCAACAGTTAATTTTTTTTATTTCGTCCTTTTCATTTTCCAAATAGAATAAATAAAAAAATTTAGGCTCCGTTTGTTTACGGAAAATATTTTATCTTTGAAAAATATTTTCTCTAGAAAATATTTTTTAGAGAAAATATTTTCCAAAAAAAATATTTTCTTATATTTAGTTGCAACACTAAAAAAGATAATAAATGAAAAAAAAATGTATTGACAAATAAAAGGGAAAACAATAAATAAGAAGCGAATGCATTAGAAAAGGTATTGGAAAATATTTTCTCATCTTTAAAATGAGAAAACATTTTCCCTTATTTTGAAATAATTTTTTTTACTAATACATTATTTTCCTTTGACTTATTTTTCTAGATAATCCAAACACTAAAAAATAAGGACAAATATTTTCCGTAAACAAACCGAATCTTAATAGTCATGGATACTACTGAGATTTAATAAGTGGTTGAATAAGTGAATATTAGTGCTGCATAACTATTTAGATAAGTTTTCGACAACTAGTTATAAAGTGGAAAATCTGAAAAACATGTTCTTAATTTCCTATTTGAAAATTTTTTACTACCATCATTAGTTTAGGTACGGCAGCCAGCGTTAAACCTCATTTTTCATTTTTCTTTTGAGCATAATTTTCCAACCAAATAGCCTCTAGTACCTCTTCTAAAGATGAAGCAAAATCATCATAATGTACTCTCCAAAAGGATAGTTGCTATAGTTTAATGATTCTACCCACTGCTGAGATTTCCATTTTTTCAACAAAATCAATAGCTCTCTTTCACAGATAAGCATGATCAAACATGAACCCATATCCTGTAATGTGTATTTTTATCCTCTTTCAAATAAGGTCTATGATTCAGAAGAACCCTTCATTTACAAGCACACAAGTGGTCAAATTGTTTTCTTTCAAACGAACACCCTGTAATGTTGAAAAAAGGTATGGAAATCAACACGTTAAAGATTACATGGTCAACTCAAAATGGACATCTCACAGCATTATAAAATGCATGACCCAGCTCATCGGTATCCCCTTGGAATCACCCGGATGACACAGTTGGAAAAATGGCTTGGGATGAGCCCAGGCAATGTCATCGTCAGCATGTCATTCAATACCAAAAACATCTTGCATTTCATATTCAATAATAGCCGCTTCAGAAACAGACGCAAATGCAGCAGAAGTTACCAACCTACAGAAAGGCCTCTTACACCTTTCTCTCATTCACGAAAGGCCTCTTACACCTTTCTCTCATTCACGAAAGGCCAGACACTTCATAATATCAGTATAATTAATCTGAACTGCTTATTTCATGATTTCTCAACTTTGCTGATCAAGCACACTTGCAATTGTATTCTGAACTTCATTGCACAGAACCTCAGGATTGCTTCCCTCAACTGGCTTATGAATAACAACTTTGACAGACCCTGAATTTAAGATACCCTCCAGTCCAACAGGCATGATTTTTCCTGTCCCCATAAGGGTAATAGGGACAACCGGCACCTTAGTTTTTACTGCAACAGAGAATGCGCCTTTCTACATACCACCAGAAACCAACCAAAAAAAAAAGAGAAGAATTTCAGTAAAATTATTATTCAAATCTTTATGGATATATGTTGAAAAATTACAGCACCAAAATCTTCTAATGCCAAAACCATGCGCATCAAATTATAATTAATAAACCCATGTCCCATTTGGCTGTGATTTCCTATCTTCTAGCTTTTGCATTGGCTTTTTATGTTTAATAAAATTAGCCAACATTTATCTAGAAAATACCTTGTTATGGCACAAAATCAGAATCCTAGAGAAACCTCACCTTGAAAGTGCCTAACTTCCCATCCTTATTCCGAGTTCCCTCAGGGAAAAAAAGTACAGAGGCCCCCTTCTTTACTAGCTCCATGGACCGTTTAAGACATTCCTACATGTTCACAGTCAATGAAATTTCAAATCCAAGTCCAATAACACAATCAGAACTCACCAAGAAGCTACACCAAGAACAACAGGAGGAAGAAAAATTTATTTACCAACTGGCTTCTACTATCCATTCGCTTCAAAGGAATGACACCCATCATAAGCATTGCCCAACCAATAATGGGAAATAGAAATATCCCAGTCTTGCTGATGAACTTAAAGCTTCTTCCAAGGGTGAGAAGTGTATATATATCTAGAAAACTCTGATGGTTTGAAACATACACAGCAGGAGTATCCAGAGAAGGTAAATTCTCCAATCCTTCATACTCAATTTTAAAAAAGGGAGAAACCGTTATCATTGCCCACATTTTAGCGAAAAAAAATTGGGCCTTTCTTCTATATCGATCCAGCAAGAGCACAAGAGGATGCTGTACCAACATTGGCACAATCAAAAAAATGGCAGCAATTGCTGTGACAGCATAAAAGCATATTCCCCTAACTTTTGATCCCAATTGAATTTCTGCACTTTAGAGAAATTTTTCAGAAGACAGATTAGCATAAGGTTGAAAATGAAATGAAAAAAAAAGGAAAGGAAAATGTCTGACAAAGGACTCTTGAGATAGACCAGATAAGGGGTAGGCAGACTCAGGGATTGCATTCCCCGCAAGTTCAGATCTTACAACAGTGTTTCTTGGCTGCTTATTCGTTTTATGTAATTTATAGTCAAAATGTGGCCACTTCAGCTCCTCTGTCCATGGTACTCCCACATGCTTCATCAGAATGCATGAAGAGCCATTACAAGCAGCTACCAAAATGTAAAATTAAACACTTTAAAATATATAAACAGATAAAAAAAATTTTTAAAAAAATATAGAACTGAATGCATAAAAGTTAACAAAAAACATCTTGTAGCATCTTAAAAAAAAAAAAAAAAAACTCATAGAAAGAGACTAATATAAAGAAGCTAAAGCAGGTATGGTCACTGAGTTCCATAATTTCAGAAAAATATTTGCTTGGAGACTAAACTAGAATCGTATAAAGGTGCTAAAATGGGCATTTCCACAACTACCATATTCCAGAACATCAACCGCTAAAATGAACCAAGATTTCCAGACAATGGAAAAAAAGGATACATGCATGTGCCTGCATGCAAAATAAACAAGAAATTCACATTACAAGGACAAGTGCATTCCAAGCACAGTATAAGTCCATGACGAGAGTATAAAAAAATATTAATTGTTTAAATAATAGCATCACATATGGAAAACAGTTAAATTGCATTTCGATGTTCTATTACAGAGTAGCACAAATAGTGAGGCAATTAAGCAGCAAGAAGAACCACAGTACAATTTTGTCCAAATAAAGGGTGAAGTTGAACTTCTTAGACTGCAATATACTCACTTGGTGACAATAATATATAAGTTCATGCAACTAGGAATATAATCACTTACAATTATTTGAATTTCTCAAAATTGCTCGGTCAATTGGAGGAGATCCAATGTGTAGTTCTTTATGTACAGGAAACTGCAATTAGTGAAATGTAAACAACTACCTCAAAAAACAAACTTCAAGGATGCTGAAAAGGCAAATGTAAGTTTCTAATCTGCAAGATATCACTAAATTAAGACGATAGATAGATATGTCTTAAACAAAAGCATAGAGTTAAGCTGGCCACAAGGTTGATTAGGTGTGACAAGATATTTGATACTCTTCTACTGTAAACCCACTCCCTCCCAAGAACCAGTCCACCCCATCCTTCCCAAAAAAAAAAAAAAAAAAAAAGGAGTAACTACCAAAAGTCTAAGCCTACAGTTTTTACTACAAAAGGGACCTGGCTGTCGAAGCATGAGAATGTCATTTGACAAGAGAAGTCCGCATAGAATAATTCCAAATGCAAATAGGGTCCCAAATTAATTTTAATTAGTCCCACACATACTTGTACTGTTGCTTTAGAAAAAGTCCTGAGCCAAATCATAGCTATTCCACTGATACTAAATCTCTTCTGATTCCTCAAGATTTTTCTCTTTAACATTCTTGTTCAAAAGAATGAACAAAGCAAGCATCAAAATCCTACCAAAGCAACAGGCTTCAAGGCTAGACAGACACATACAACGAAATGAACAAAAAAATTTTGAGTCAAGAAAGCATTTACTCTTGGAAATTGAATAAATTCCTCACTTTCTGATCCTAACATAACAGCTTCCATCAACTTTTTTCCTTTTTAATTGTCTAAAGGAAACCCAAAAAGGAAAAAAGAAAAACTACAATCGTGAACAAGAAGAATAAGAAAAGAAACATATAGATATGGTACTGCACCAAATTTGATCATATATGGTGGCACATGATGTCACATACTACATGCTACGGAAAACGAAAAATTCAAACTTCTGCCACTACACTTGTCATCATAAAAACTGTCAACAATCAGCGACCATCTTGATTCACATTAAAGGGAAAAAACAACAACTAACTAATCAAGAACAGTAAAAAGAAGAAAATCCATTTCCCTCCAGTTCCGAAAATTAACAGCAAAAACTAATCAAGAAACGTAAAAAGAACAAAACCCATTTCCCTCAAATTCTCAAAAATTAACAGCTAAGAGAGAAATACCGTAAGAGAAGAGGATAAAGATCCTTTACAACCTGCAAAATTGATTAAAAAACAACAAAGAACCTTAATGAAAAACTGCATCAATGTCAAAGAAACATAAATCCAGAAAAGTTAAAGAGGGCGAGAGAAAGAGAGAGTACTTGGACGAGGAAGAAGAAGATTATTTCGAATTGGGTATGAGGTGGTGAATGCCATTTGGCTAAATTGCTTTACTTCGAACAGTGTTATGATTTGGTGAAAAAAAGAAGTGTCACAAAAACAAGAAGCGATTGCTAATTTCGAGGTTATGATGGGATTAGTAGTCGTAGCCTTTATCCTTTCAAAGCCTCAAAAATTGCAGCTTTGGATTTGAAAGATTTTACTGTTTCGTCTACTTCTCTTTGTTTGTGTTTTGTTGTGATCTTTTCTTTGAATTTTCGAAACGGATTTGATTATATAACTCTACTGTGTATATTTATTTATAAGGAATAACCAAATAAGGGGTCAGTTTATCCCTAAACTATTCAAGGAAGGTTGAATTAGCCATTTTATACCTTTTCGTATCAATTTCGTCATGAACAGTCCAATTGAAATTATTTTTTAGCAAAAAGATTAAATTAACCTTAACTCGGCGTTCGGATTGATATTAAAAGAAAGTAAACACTTCTTTAATTCTGTTTGGCAAATCATAAATAATTACGGAGATGTTTGGTTTAGCTTATTTAAGTTAGCTGATAGAGATTTTTCTCAATCGGTATATTTTAGGTGTTAAGTGAAATTCTCGAATGATAGTTGTTTTTTAAAAATAACTAAAGATTTGATCAACTTCATTTTGGAGTTTTTTTTTATTAATTAATAGCTTATTTAAATTTATTTTTTATTTGAACTATATTGACCTTGGGGTAAATTACTATTTTTCCCCTCTGGTTTGTTATATTATATTACTTAGTTCTTGACATTTAAAATTTATATTGTCTCCTCTTTTTACTTTATAAAATTATGTTATTTACCCCTTCTGTTAATTTTTTTGTCACAATTACCGTTTATTGACATGACAATTTTTAAGTAAATACTATTTCCCCCCCTCTACTTGAATATATTATACTATTTGTTCCCTCTATTTGAATATATTATATTATTTTCTCCTAATATCTAGAATTTATATTTTTTTATTATTAAACTAATGTTCTTAGAATTTAACTATAAAATGATAATTATATCATTTGCATAAAAATATAAAATGTTTAATTTTAATTTTATATAATTAAAATTTTAATTAAATACCAATTAATTAGTATTAGTTTTTAAATATATCCACTTAAATAATAATTTAAAATATTTATGTTTCATTAAAAAAATTTAACCAAATCAACTCTCTTTTTAATTTTGTTTCTTTATTTGAATTGTTAGTTTCAATTTCTAGGTATGCAAATCAAATTATTTAAAATTATCAAATTATATTTAAAAATAATTTACACTCTTAATAGTTATTTGATATATTATTAACAACAACTAACATAATTTCACCAAACGGTTCATATATGTCAACTATCAACTAACTGCAACAACTATCAGCTGATATAAAATAGATGAATCAAACAAGCTCTATGTTTATTGTTAATCCCCTTAACAGTTAACCTTATTTATATATACATTAACCTAGTTGAGGTAAAGTAAAGGTCTATAAAACTATCATTTTATATTTATTTATAAACTACTTATCTTCTCAATTTTTCACATTAATAAAACATAAATTAAATTTATAAAAAAATATAAATCAATTTATTTTTTATGATAGTTTTATTACTTTTATTTTAATTATGTTATCGTCACTAGTTTATTTTTTTATTTTTTATTTTTAATGTCAATTTTTATGAGAATGTTAATGAATTAATCATATTAATACTGATTAAATTTTCATCATTTTGAATTTAATATATGAGGAATCTTGTCAATAACTAGTATATATGTTTTCAGGGTTATTACACTGATGGTACCCAACTTTTTAATCAAATACCAGTGAAGTATCCAACTTTTAAAACGTAATACAAGGTTTTCTTACCTTTATTTTTATTATCAATAAAGTGCCTGAACTCGAGCTTTGCCCAAAATTGACTACATGGCATGCCACACGGCATGTGACGCGGTGTCACGTGTCACACTTTATTGGCGTGGTGCTACGTGGCACACTTATATGATGAGTGATATATTAGTCATGCAAATTTTTAATAAAGGTCCCACTATATCATGTAAGTGTGACACATGGCGCCCTGTCGGCACCATAAGGAGTCACGTCAACAAAGTATGACACATGGCGCCACATTAGATGTCGTGTGGCATATTGCGTAGTTAGTTTTTGTCAAAGATTGGGTTCAGACAATTTATTGGTAATAAAAAGAAATGTTACAAAGTTTTGCATTGTGTTTTAAAATTGGATATTTTAATGGTATTTGTGTAAACACCCGAATTTATTTTAAAAATATTAAAATATATTTTTGAAACTTGCAGTGTTAATAAATATTTTATTAATACTGAGATATTATTTTGGAAAATTAAATTTGAATAATTGATGATGAAAATTATTTTAATTATTATTGTATAAAAGTGTGTTAATTTTATTTTAATAAAATTATTTTATTGTGTTTTAAAATTGAGAGAGAGAGATTTGATTTTTATATTAGTGTTCTATTATTATTATTATTATTATTATTATTATTTAAGAAAAAGGACAAAAGGATAGCAGCAAAAAAAAAAAACGTGCAGTAAAAATTTTGTTTCCTTTCCTTTCTTCTTTCTTCTTTCCTCTTTCCTTCCACCATTTCTGGCCACCACCAACCAACCACTGCCACCATCTGCTCTTCGCCACTGCAGCCAGCCACCGCATGTCGCCTCGTCGCCGTCCAGCAGCCGTCTTCTTTTTTGGTTGCTTCGGTTCGGTCCGTTTTGCATTTTTTTAGTCGGTGACTTTTCTGGCATCCTCAGCCTGAAAACTTGAGTTATTTAGCTTCCTCATCCTTTGGGCTTCTCAATTCCTTAATTCGTTTAAGGAATTAACTCCAGTAAGCCTCTCAAAATTCGATTTTTAGATTATTTATTTTTGAGTAAAATGGTTGGTTTGAGCTTGTTAATGATTTTATTAGATGTTGGTGCTTTAGGATTATTTGTTGTAGAGGTTATGAGCTAACTATTGATGATTTTTATTTATTTTTCTGAAATTATTTTGAAATTTATACTATTTCAAGTGATCGGAGGTACTGTTCTAGTACCGCATTGGTCTCAGAATGAATATATTTTTAATAAATTCTACTGATTATTTTGAGCAAGTTTCATGAAGAAAGTTTATTAAAATTATGTATAGAATTTTTTTTTATAAATTTTTGAAAGTTTATATGAAAAATGGATTTTTGGAAAAATTAGTGAATTTTATATTTTTGTTGCAATTAATGTAAATTAATATGTTTTAGACAGTATTTGAGTAATTGATAGTATAAAAATAATTTTTATAAATTATTTCCTATTTTTAGTTAATTATTACTAATTTTTAAAAAATATATGAATAATAAGTTTAATTTTTATTTTAAGCTTAATTGAGTTATTTGCTAATTTTATAATGTATTTAAGTAATTTAAATAGTTATTTGCAGTAAATGTTAATTTAATTGTAAGATTTGAATTATATATATTTATTAACGAAAATTTAAATATAAGCTAGAAATTTACTATTTATTTGAAGATAAATATATTTTAAATTTTATTGTGGAAATAATTTGAATTGTGGTATTTAAATGAGATTTTATGATTTTTGAAAATTATATTATTTTATTGATTATTGTGAATTTGGAACTCGGTCGGAATTATGTATAGTTTGGGAGTCTGACCCGAGTGTGGTTCTATGAAGTGTATATTCGAAGTGTGTTTTCTTGCATGGTCGACTCTACTTTTAGTAGAGGGTTGTCCATTTCACAAGGGAGACTCTGCCGAATTTTTGGTAGGTTTTTTGTAAAACGTGACATCGACTTGTGTCTTAATTCTAAATCTGTTTAGAATTGTGTCTTAGATCGAGTTAATTCATTCATTTCATGACTATTAATTTTCGAGAAATTTTCATGAATTTATTTATTTTATTTTACGAGCGTATTTTAAATAAATATTATTTGTTTTAGAGAACTCTGGTGCATGAGCAGTAGCACAAGAGCAGTAGAGAATGCGTCGCCCGACACGCTCAACCTGTGAGTTAATTTTATAGAATGTGTGTTGCGTGATTTTAATATATTTTCTTGAAATAAAGAATATCACATGTTTAAAAAGATAAATTATTCGATATGATTATTTATTTATTTAATTGCTTATTTATTCATTTTTTTTATGAATTATTTATTTATTTAATTTAAATATTTATAATCCAAAATTGATTTAGAGTTAATGGTAGAACGTGCTACCTAGTGGGTATCACTAGGACCATGTGCGTATGGGTAATATCTAGTATATGATATATATGTATATGATTGAGCTCGGTTGATGCATTGCTCTCGGGCCGGTAAATGATATGAAAAAGGAATGTAACTCGGCTGATGCTTTGCTCTCGGGACATCCAATATGGAATAAGTGAAATGACTGTGATAGTAACTCAGTTGATGCTTTGCTCTCGGGACGACAGTCACTTGGATTAAGAGAGCCGAAAGGCTATTAGAATAATTGTTTAGGATTCTACCAATTTTCCACCAAAATAAATATTTTAAATATTTTTATATGAGGATTTCATATTAAATTGGTTTACGAAATTTTAAAGAGGCTCGATATAAACATTATCGAGAAAAGTAAATGATTTTGATAATTAT
>CATIWM010004185.1:0-13402 GCA_949671775.1 Mallotus repandus | reverse complement strand
TTAATTCAATCAAAAGATAATTAAATACAACATAAAAGAAGGAGATTGAGTTGGTAAAACCCTTTTGCAATATCTTCTAATATTTGATTGCTGGAAATGATCTCTTTTGATTATTATGGCCTTGTCTTCTTTTAACTAGTATTCCAAAATACTAGAAATAAAAGAATGAAATCTAAAACAAGAAAAACTAAGTAATAATAATTGTCTACTTATTTATTTCAAAGTAATCTTCAAAACTTTTTTTTTGTATATTATATTTTATATACATCCCTACTCTACAGGTCATAAATGATCTATATATAGACCTAAGAGGTGGTTACAAGGACTCAAAACTAGAAAAACACTTTTTGACATGAAAAGTCACAACCCTATGCAAATATAGTAACTTCAAGGGCATTTTTGTCCTTTCAGATGAATTTATCTCTAGAAGGTTCCTTTATAAAAGTTGTATATATTCGAGTTATCTTTCTAACACACTTTGAATCACCTCATTTGGATATATGTAGAAGAAATTATAACTGAAATATGGAAACTGCAGAAAGCTGGAAAATTATAGCTTCCTTAGAATGACTCAGCACCATGTCACGAGTCGGCACCATCGACCTTTGTCACAACTCGGCACAGG
Source organism: Mallotus repandus (assembly GCA_949671775.1). Taxonomy (NCBI): domain Eukaryota; kingdom Viridiplantae; phylum Streptophyta; class Magnoliopsida; order Malpighiales; family Euphorbiaceae; genus Mallotus; species Mallotus repandus. The sequence goes on along the minus strand of CATIWM010004185.1, from coordinate 12,777 downwards.
AAAAAAATTGCTTCCTTTGGCTTTACAAGCTTCACATTTCATTCCATTGATTCCAGAGTCCTTTCTTTGCACCATTTAAACCTAAAAACATATATAAAACACACAAATAACCATAAAAGACACTTGGAAATAAAAATAACATTTTCATAATAAAAAAAACACAATCATAACAAAAATTAAATAGAATAACAACTAAAATACCCTAAATAACTATGCATATTTGCGTTGTATCACGGTACTCGGTGTGGTCTCTGAGTTTTCACTCAACATTACAGCTTACTGGGTTTCCTCTCATCGGACATGAGCATAATCTTGTTCAAGTATGGGAAATGGTTGGATCTGTAGTACATCACTTTGGGCTTTATCTAGCCGTTCATCTATCCCATTAAGAAAGGTATAAGCTCTATCTTCTTGTATGGTGTTATTGTAGATTTGGATATCCTCAGATCACTTCATCAGATTTGGTCACCGAAAGTCTATCTCCCTTCACAATCCTTGAAAATTATTGTAGTAGGACTCAATGGATCCTCCATCTTGTTTTATCCAAGCTACCCGCCTTTTTAGCTCATTTACTTGGGAAGTTTCTGATCCATTAAAAAAGGTAATAGCAATAGAATCCCATACCTGTTTGGCAGTTGGATATCGAATGAAATTTCCTATTAGAGATGGTTCCATTGTGTTTATTAGCCATCCTTTTACAATAGCATTCTCCGTTCTCCACCTCTGGAAGGCTGGATCTATTGACTCGGGCTGTGGAGTATCATCGAGGATGTATCTGAGTTTGTCTTTGCCCGCTATGAATATCTCCATCAATTGAGATATGAGAGTATAGTTTTTTCCATCAAGTTTGATACCCATCTGAGTACTTAAGTTATCCAAATTTGAAGTCGCTAGGGTTAGGGTCAGGGTCAGTGCTTGTTGCACTTTCATTGTAAGGTCGTCTAGAGTAGCAGCAGAAGGTTTCTCTCTTATTGCCACCAGGTTTGTCAATTCTGCCATTGTTATGGATATTTAGAGCCTTAGGATCGTCTGCTCTGATACCATGTCAATAATAGAGAAGAGAATTGGAAGAAGAGAGATCTTCTAATTTTCATATATATTCTTTACAAATGGTACACATATTTATAGTACCTATATACATCTATTTTTGAAAATACAATCACTAATTATATAAATCATTCCCTAATTTCTTCCCTCAATTTTTTCCTTAATTTTTCCTTCCACATTTTTAATTATTCTATTCACACTCCAACATCAGCATCATCACCTAAGATAGTGGGGATGATGGGTTTTGCACTAGTGTCAGTAATGGGAGTAGAGTAGGTTGCGCTAATGCCTTGAGTGGAGAGAGCCAAACCGTGAGATTGAATGACAAAAGTAACGACAGTAAACGTAGGGAACGAGGTTGTTGGTGATGGCTTGGGCTTGGGCTTGGTGGGTGAAAGGAATGTTAGCTAGTAAGATGGTGGTCGACGATTAAAAAGAAAGGAAGATGATCTGATGCACCAATTTGTAAAAAAATATTGGGATTTTTGTTAATTTCTTAGAGGATTTATACTTCCAGTAATTAAATTGGTTGACGAATTTGAGTCAAAAGAGATTTTGTGAGCTTAAAAGCTCTTGGTGTTTAAAAAAAAGCAGTAGAATGAAGTAAATGCCATGGGATATTGAAAAATTGAGCAAATGATGAAAAATATGGGTCTTGTGATTTTTGAAGAGATTAAGTGATGGGCCAAATAATTTATGAAGGAATTTGAATTTTAAAGAAGAGTTGGTGAGCTATTTTCAAGAAGAAATATGGGTGTTTTAAAAAATAAATAAACAAAAATCAACACCTACATTAAAAAAGCTGCCATAGGATGTTGAAATCTTAAAGAAATTGATATGTATGTTTTAATTTTTGAAGATATTAAAATAAGGTGATTTTGTCAATAAATTGGGATTTAGAAAATAAATTGATAAGCTATTTTGGGGAGGAAGTAAAAGATTTTAGTAAAAAAAATAAGATGGTAGAAATTTGATTGAGTCTTTTGATTTTTGAAGAGACAAGATTATGAATAAGTAAATTTGTGGATAAATTGAAGTTTGGAAATGAACTTGATCGGCAATTGAAAGAGAAGGAGAGAAATTTTTGTAAAGAGAAATTGGTATTTTGAATTAAAAAAAAAATAATGGAAATGAGGAATAGCTTTTGTTTTATGGATAGATGTTTATATAATTAGTTATAAGTTCGGCCAAAGTAATTATATGTTGGAGGTTAAATTTGAAATTTTGGCCCATAGAAAATACAAACCCAACCACGAATCTTGAGGAAAGAGAATATACATAAATATTCTAAAAGATACATGAAGTCTCTAGAATTTTCTGTTGAGTAAACTGTAAGTAACAAGTTGAAATTGAAGATTAATAATTAGTTTGCATTACTTGAAAAAATAATGGAGTAATCTATGTATAAAAGCAAAAACTTGATACACAATAAGACACAATCAATCATCACCAACACACAGCTAATCAATACAAACCAATCATCATCAACATGACAGCAAACGTTTTTAATATTTCTAATTCCAACATTTCAGATTCACTAACTTTCATGTTTAGGATTTGTTTCATCAAGTTTATAAGTACTTCTTTGTTTTAAAATTTCATGTTTTTCCATCTAGCCACGTAATACAAATTTTTACTTTTTCTTTTTAAAAATTAAGCAAATTATGATAAAAGTGTTTGAAAATTTATTTTTTCTAAAAAAGTTAAATTTTATTTTTGAGGAAATAATCCTCTTGTACGGTGACATCAAACTTAACCTGGTTCATAAAAAAATATGACAGTAGACATAATTTTATAAAAATGATATAATTTAGTTAATTAGTTGTAATTTTAACACAGTGTGTAATTTTATTAAAATTAATAAAATACACATATAGTATATAAGGTGACTGTTGTTTAAAACGGCCACGTAAATTTTTTAATTAATTTTGATTAAAGAGTAATTTCCACCGAAAGTATAAATAAAATTTTAAATTAGAACATTCTTATCAAATTCTAAAAAATAATTTTTAATACTGATTAGTAATATATATTTTATTATACTTTTTTATTTGATGTTCTAATATCTAATATCTAGTAGCCCCAATAAACCGACATTTTTATAAGGCCTTTAACGCTAAAAGAGTGGCTTGAGCTGTAGTTTGAAACGCAATTGAAAAAGGTGACACCACTCCAAAACATTTTACAACCACCATATCTTTTTTTTTTTTTTTTTTTTTTTGAAAGGATAGATTAATCGGTTAACTTCTATCCTTTCAAGTTTGGCAACTGTTTTATCACCAATTTTTTTTTTTGTGGTCAAATATGCAAAATGATTTTTTTTTTAGGTGAAAGGTGCAAAATTGATTTTGGTTATTCATATGAATATATTGTAGTATGGTAAGCATGATAAATATCAAGTTAATATTGTACAATATTTTCATATTAAAAAAAAATGCCCTTGTATGAATCAACTTCATGTAACTTCCAACTATTTTCCACCTATTTATCTACTATCAATTTTTATTTCCTTTTAAAGGAAAATTTGGAATACTTTATGATTTCTATTTACTTTTTTAATCATTTATTAATTTAATATCTTAAATTTAATGTATTGATTTTCCTTTGAATTCGGCACGTTTTACCGTTTGTTCTGTTGATTTACAAATTAAATATTTTACTAGCTCAATTTACTAAAAGTAGAACTCATAAATAATTTTTAAGTTAGTTTAAATATCTAAATAGTTTTATTTTATTTTTAATTATATCATTTAAATACCTCAAATAGTGTCAAAATTGGCTATTTCACTAGCTTAATTGTTAAAAATATTAATTTATTCTAAATAGTCTTAATTTACTTTAAAAAATATCATTTAAACATGTGAAAAAATATTAAAAAGTATTGATACGTTTTATTTTTAGCATTTTTAAATAGTTTGAGGGGATAAACACAAACAAAAGATGTCAAGCCATATTTTTACTTGGTTTATTATTATTATTTTTATATATATATATTTTCATGGCTTGCATTAGATTACATGTTGCTCCTAGCTATTAAGAATGAAATGATCATCTTGGAAAGTGATTAGCAAGATGGATTGTTCCATGTTGAAACTTAACTAAGAATTTGAAACATTCAACATTTGCATGTGAATATACACGTGTTACGTTTTGCAATATATATAACTAGAAAAAAAAAAAATACCAGCGTTACACTGCAGAATATTAGATATATACTGTTTTATATTGTGACGATGGTTGAATACTACAGGTATTAATTTATACTATCATTGTTATATAAATTTTGTTTTTTTAAGAAAGGAAAAAAGTAATATTTATACAATTATAGCTCAATTTATAAGAGTCTCATAACTACAGGGACAAAAAAATAAAATGTTAAATCACCATTAATTGTCTAGTTTTTTCTCCCTGAAAAAAATATCAATAAAATTTTAAAAAGTAAAATAAAATTAATAGGATAACCATAAAAAAAAAGCCTAGATCGGTGTTTTTTAAGAGGCGATTCTTCTGAAAATAAATCAACTTGTACTTGCCCAATTGATATAGTGGTCAAAGGAAGTTCAACCAATTGCGATGTTTCAACTGTTTCAGCACGATGCTCAGCACTGCTTTCTCAAAAATCAATTGATCTTTTGACTGGTTTGGATATGTCACTAACCAAAAGCTTGTGTATTAGAGTGGAACTTGAAGAAGACAATTTCATTTTTTCTTTAGTATGTATAGCTGGAGTTTCATTTTGTTTGAAAATGTGCATAACCTTGAAAGAAAGATTATACGGATCATCGATTTTACTGCTGATCACAACTTGAAAAAGTTTCTCTATACCATAAATTCTGGTCATCAACGGCGGCACAAAGTATCTATCTTTATAGTTGTTGGTTAGTGTGCTTGCCGGTAGACCAACTAAATCAGCCCCAACACGTCCAAATATAAGGAAAGAAGCAGAGTCAGTGTCGTCCTCTACAATTGTATTTAATTTATACCTATTAAAAGTATAATTGTTACCATGGTAAAAAATTTTATATAACTTTTGCATATTAATGTAACTTTAGAAAAATTTATATTTAAAACGAAGAAAATGTATAATTATTATATGTTCATCACCAATGAAATGGAGGATCTTGAAGAACTCCACATTTGTTGCACCATATTTGTTCATTATAATTATGGATGCTGCTTCTACATTGAGGGCATGCTCTATACCACCAGCCAGTTGTTGCGTCAACATTTTTAATAGTTGCTTTACATGTGAACTTCACATATCCTGTTATTTTTTTTGGTAAATGAATATAATCCAACATGAAAAAAATGTTCCGTTTTAATTGAATGATGAAAAATAAAACTTATTAGAAAAAATGTTCCATTTTAATTGAATGATGAAAAATAAAATTTATTAGTTATCTTATCATTGTGGATATCAATTGATAATAGATCAACAATTATTTTCTTGTTGACCTCTTTCTCAACTTCAATGGCTTGATGAGTTTGAAATGTAGTTTCTAGCTTTGAAATTTTCTCCTATGATTCCTAAAGTTTGCATTAGAATAAATACAACATAATAAAAAAGAAAGAAATTGTTTACTTGTTTTATTAAATAAAAGGATTGAATCTTACCTTTCTCGTAGAGAAATAAACTCAGGGATGTCGAGATTTAAAAAGAACTTTTGTTGATGAGGTGCTATTAAATACTATTTCATCTAATAGAAAATATTATTGTGTAAAAAATATTAGAAAAAAGTGCCAATTGAAGAAAAAAATAAATAAGAATATATATATATATATATATATATATATGTGTGTGTGTGTGTATCATAAAAAATAGCCATTAAATTTTTTGATAGTCATCGATAGAAAAGCTATAATGACTGGACCATTTGATTCCTCTTCAAAAATCTTGGCTTCTGAAAATATATCTATGGATTTGTCCCATAAAGTAATATTTAACTTTTCATTTCTGGGAAAAAAAATCATTAGATAATGAATAAAAATTATAAGAAAAAATTTAATATGCGAATAATTTAATTGAAAAAACGTACTCATAATTTTTTTTATCCCAATGGTCCTTTTCTTTACAACTCTCCCAATAATTTGGACAACTTCAACATTTCCAATAGTGACAATTTGACCAAAGACATCTAAAAAAAATAATTATATTTTATTAGAAAAAATAGCTACATTTCATCTCATAAAACAAATAAATAAACTTTTATGCCTATTAAATATGTTTTTATAACCTCTTGCTTTAGCATTTCCAAAATTTAGGAATTCGAATCTATCGAATGGAATTGGGTAATTTTCATTGTCGAATACTTTACCAAAAGTATTCCTAGCAACCGAATTTGAAATGAGTGGTTGCTGACTCGATAACTTGCTTGAGAGAGTATGATGACAAAGCTTGACATATGATAAACTTTTCCCTTGCTCAAAAATTATTTAAAATGATTTATTATTTTTTTTGGAACTGTCCCTTGCATTGTATCGCCCTTATTAATTTTTTTTTTGGAATTGTCCCTTGCATTGTATTGCCCTATTTACTTCAATGAATAAATAATTAATGTTATTTTAATAGAAAGAACAACATAATAAATATTTGGAAAGAATTCAAATTCTACAGCCTTTTCATCCAACATGAGAAATTCTAGACTATATATATCGTCAAAGTTATTAATATTTGCAAACTCACACATGCGTGTAATCCAACATCTTATTCGAATATTTCTGCTCGTATTATTCACATCAAAGAATAAAACATAGGACATCTTTTTTTTCCCTACAATTGTTAATAAATATATAAAATAATTGGAAAGAATACATTAATGATGAAAAAAATGTAAATATATAAAATAATTGGAAATAATACATTAATGATAAAAAAATGTATTTATCTAAACATATAAAAATTAGCAATAATTTATATTCTAATACACTTATGTTGTATCGTTAAAAATTTCAGAGTATATAAATGTCACGACCCGAAACGAAGGTTCGTGACCGACACTAGGGATTAGGGATACATAAGGTAACCGAATCCCGTAGCAAGCCTTAAAAAATTTTCGTGGATATGAATGATACACTTAACAATAAAATAATAGTTGCACAATATTATATAAGCATAAAAAAATATTCTTTAAATATAATATTTCAGTTCAGACATAATATTCAAATACAATACAGAATACTTGTAATACAAATCTTCCATATTCCCATATTCATGCATCATTTTACCAAGATCTTTTGTTCTTGTGTGTATATATTGTCTTCATTTGCATGTAGAAGTTGATGTATAATAGTACATAATTCTTGGAAGTATTGTACATAAAGTAAGGCATGCAATGCTCAACATCCAGGCGGTATGGAGATGCCTCGAACAAAAGAGCCTAATCCTACTGTCATCAAAATCTGAACCAAATGCTTTATCCAATGGACGAATGCGGTTCCAAACAAGGGATCCGAGTTTGCCTATGTCCCAAAAATGGAAAATTTCTCAAGTGATACCGAGTGGCGACTTCTCTTTTTCTCCTGCTTGAGTGGTGGGTTATAAGTGCATTTATGCCATCCCTAAGCTCTTTCAGTACTCCCCTCACTACCCTCTATTTTACCGTAATAAGAAAAAAGGGTAAGTGATCCAAAGAGTGCTGAGTCGGCCCCGTTGGGGTCAACAGTGGCGACTCCACTAGGGATGGAGATCTTGATCCCGAAGTTTGTACTTTGCTTCCAATTATATATACTATTATAGACCAACTTGCATCACAACACTTTTCACACGTACACAAGCCTAATAACCTCGATGGTGTCAAATTATGATTCACCATGACTCCACTCAACTCATGGGTTGATTAGTTTGATATTATTGCCTTTAGCCTTAACTCGGTTAAAGAGATACTATCGGGCTCATCTGACCAGAGTCTGTAACCTAAGTCCTAAAAGGGGGTAGTTTTCTCTTGAGTTTGCAAAAGATGTCGGGCCCCTCTGACCTTGGCCTGTAACTCAGGTCAATAATGGAGGGCATCTCGCTAAAGGAAACCTTGGCATTTTACCTTGACTTACCCATGTAATGGCCCTAGAAACAACCACTGAGATAATACCCCATCTTGCATGTGTTTGATGATTTGTGTCTATATGCAGTGTTTTAGTTTAAACTGAGTTCTCAGTGACATGTATATCTTATACTGTGCTGACTAAGAATCAAGTTATCCTATTTAGACTTTATATACCCATTTGAACCTGAAAGGTCTATGTGAACCAAGTCAATCTATCATGAAACATTTGTTACATATTGTTTGCTTCTTATGACCCAAAACGGTTTACACCATTTAGGTTATATGTCTCAAACATTATGACTTTTATGGTAATGACAGTCTGACTAATTTGCTAAACCTTAAGGTTTAGTAGGTATGTCTTGTTTGAACAGTATAAACTTGAGATATCTTAATAACCTAACCCTAGTTGTGGGGACACTACATCTGTAAGGTTATTATGATATCCCATGTTTTCATTAACTTGAATCTAATCATCAGAGTGTAATCTATACATATTACTAATGGTCCTTTAATATCTTAACCCATGTAACCCTATGGAGCAATATTTTGACCTTTATATATCCAAATAAACCAGTATGAAACTTATTATAATACAACCCTATGTACACAATAAGCTAATCTGTGGTTTTATTTGGATGCATAAGGATTCAAATCTCAAATTTGTTATATCCTCATAACTAAATACGGTTATCTTGATATCATAATGTCACTCCAAAGGATTATTTGGATCAATATATTCAAGTACCATAAAACTCTATCCAAATCAAACCATGCATGTAAACATAAATTATCCTCAACAGTCATGAGCCAGTTGATGTTCTGGTAAGCCCCACCTAGGAAAGAAATTGAACAGCCGCCTGTGTAGGAGAGATAAGGTTATAAGGGACTCTATTTGTCTTGTGTGTCTTATTTATGACTTTTTGCATTGCATACACATCTGCATTCATGTATTCATGCATTCATTCATACATACATGCATTCATGCATTATCACATTGCATGGATACATGTTGATACATGTAAATTCATCATAGGTAATCCCCGAAGTGTCTCAACACTGCAGTTTGGTTAGAGGAGAGAAAAAGGCAGACTAGTCAAGTTTGTTATGGAAGGTTCATCACAACCTATTAGAATGGAAGAAGTTGACAAGTTGGTTAATGAAAGGGTGAATGAGTATATTCATAATAATCTGGGTCAGTTACTATAAGCTGCTAAGGAAACTGAAAGACCTTCTTATGAGGCAGTACCACCTCCTTCACATCAAGGAGAGGTTACTAAAGAAGAGGTTGTTATGGTTAATGGTCCACCTCTGACTGAAGATCAGATTAAGGCTTATGAGGCTTGGAAGACACAGTCTAAAGGAAAAGCACCAGTTATGGCTAATCCAGTGAATGAGGAAAAGAAAGTAATGAAGGAAGAGTATGCTCAGATTATTAAACAGCTTTAAAAGCTACAAACTTAAGTGAAGCAGGCATCTATAGGTTTTGACACTGATGAATTATGTGCATTTGGGAATCTTAATCTCCCACTCAAGTTCAAGATTCCTGAAATGACTAAGTTTTCTAGCATTGGTGATCTGAAGTTGCATCTTTAGCACTACAAAGCCATGATGTCCACTATTCCAAGATTGATAGATGATCAAATATGGGGTTTGTTCTTATTTTCTTTATAAGGTTCAACTCTTACATGGTACCTTCGGCTTGATAACACTGTGAAAGAGAATTGGAAGGAAGTTGTGCATCATATTCTTAAACAATATTCCTACAACACTCAGATTGAAGTTTCTTTGTTGGATCTATAGAGTTTGACTCAAAGGTCAAATGAATCCTTTGCTGATTACATCACAAGGTTTAGAAAGAAGGCTGCTTATATGAGAAATAGGTCGGATGAAATTGATAAAGTTAGAATTGCATGGGAAAATGCTCAAGACTCTATCATGTAAGAAATCAAGGTTATGTGTATGAGATCATTTGCAAATTTGTATTATGCCAGGTTCAAGCTGAGAGAATGACTAGATTAAGAAAACCTACATGAGTTCAGAAGAAGGGAACTCAGTCTTCATTTGCTCTAAAAGTAGCAGGTGCTACATCTTCTCATGTGTTGGCACATATAAAGCCAAGAAAATTTTCTAAATTTTATGTGTCATTGTCTAAAGTATTTCAAAGACTATGCATGAGTGGAATGATGAAGCCATTGGAACCAAGGTCGTTACCAAATACTCTTTCACCTAACCACAACCCAAAAGAATTTTGCAAGTACCATCAGCAAGTGGGACATAACACTGATAATTGTTTCAAACTTAAACATGCAATTCAAGACCTCATTGACCAAGGCAAGATTTTGCAGAACATGCTAAGCCTGTACAAGAGATAAAGAAACAGATGATGATAGAAGAAGAGTGTATCAATGAAGAGTTTCTAAGGAAGCGTTTTGAGTTGGTCAATAGCAGAAAAAAGGCTAAGGAAGAGGAAGATTATCAGAATCTTGATCAACCATGTCTCAAATTTGATTATGTTGTTACTTACAATCCACCAGTAATCCAAGTTCCATTTGAAGAAGTAGTGCCGCTAGATTGGGCTTTTCTAGAACAACCAAGTTATCAACAGGTTTGGGATACTCTGGGTGAACTGACAGGAAAGTTTGATTATTTAGTGAAGTACTCTAAGCCAATATCTGTAGATATTCCATTTGACTCAATCATTCCAAGTGGATGGGGTGAGGAATTCGATGACAAAGAATAGATGAATTGTTGTGCTAATTTTATGGATGATCGTGTTTTCTGGGTTGAAGAACATTCAGGTAATATACCTCTAACATTTTGGGAATTTAAGGAAGGAGAAGATTCCACTAATGAAGATAATTTGCAGTTGGACTTTGTTGACTTGTGGGAATTGTTAAGTGATGATAAGATGGGTGTGAGTCATGTCACTAAAAGTGAGAAGTACTATCTAGATCCTCCAATACCACAAAAGGATGGGTCACTAATGCCAGATAAAGGAAAATAAAAAATGTTTAAAGAAGAAGAAGAGGATACTGTTTTGAAGCAATTGAAGCAGACAAAAGCCAATGCTAGTGTGTGGGGTTTACTGGTTAGCACAAGAATGCGATGTATGAAACTCTTGCGAACTTGCTGATTTCTACAAAATCTACTCTCGAAGAATTGGTTATGTTAGTGGGTTTCAAAGATAGTGCATAGATTTCTTTTTCTGACAAAGACCTGACAGATTTGGGAAGGAAACACAATAGAGCTTTGTATATTCAGGCTGAAGTGAAAGGTTTTATGGTCCCGTGTGTTATGGTTGATGATGGATCAACAATTAATGTCTGTCCTTTCAAAGTTCTTGAAAAGCTGAACATGACAAAAGAAGATCTTACAAAGTCTGATATGGTGATTAAAGCCTATGACGAGTCCAAGAGAGCTGTGGAAGGTACTTTTAAGACAGTTGTGAAAATTGGGCCAATTGAGACTGTGGTTGAGTTTGTTATGCTTAATATCCCAATCACATATGGGTTACTTTTGGGACGACTATAAGCACCCAATTTTAGGATGATTTGAGTTTAGATGCGACAAAGGACCTAATAATGAAAATTGACTGTAAAATTAGATTTATTGGATCTGATTTATTAGTTTTGAATTAAATTTTAAATTATTGTATTTTAGGAAATATTTTAAATTTTATTACTTTATTTATTTATTTGTTTTAAAATAAATTTTCATAAAAAAAGAAGAAAAGAAATAAAAAAAGAAAGTTAAAAAAAAAGCCGCATATGGCCCAAATCAAAAGAAGTTAAATGAAAACAATTTTGCAAAGTGCAATAAAACGCAAAGTGGCCATATATGGCCACAGTTGGTCAATTAAAATTTTATTTGTTCTTTGAACCGGTCGGAAAACTATATTTTCGATCGAAAATATAGATTTCCGACCGAAAATAGAGAATTCTGACCGGTTTCATAATTTATTATTGTTTCAATCTCTATTATTTATTTTTATTTTTATTATTAATTTACTTTTATTGGTTATTTTATTTGATAAATATGTTTCTTTTATTAGATAAATTATAAAGATAATTTTATTTTTTAAATATTTTATCTTGTACCCAACATAGGGTTACAGGTTGCGTCTCTTATAAATACGTGATTAACTCTTCTCAAAAAAAAAAAAAAAATGAAAGGGGAGACTCCTAGGGTTTTATTTTCTTTTCTCTACTTTCTGATTTTTAGCCGGAGCCAAAAAACGCAGTCCTCACTCTTTGATTTTTACGTACTTTTTTTCTAGTTCTAGACCATTAATCAAATCAAATAAAATTAAAATCACAGACAAAAATAACAAAAGCCACAGACTTCCATCAATGGTGATCACCTTCTGAGGGTAATCAATACTACATCTTATTCTCATCTTCATCTCCTTTCTTTTTATTTTGATTTTAATTTTAGTTATTTATTTTATTTTATTTTTTTTATTTGTTATTTTAAATCATTTACTGATGATTTTCTTTATTTGATTATTTTTTATGGAAAAGGAATTTTCAAAATTAAAAAAATAATTTTCTTTTTCATATTTTTGATTGGAATTTGATTAAATTCCAATCACAAATTCGTGGGCCTATTTCTTTGATTTCATTTTATTATTATTATTATTTTTTCTTTTCGTTGATTTTCATTAGTCTTTGAATTTACTAATTCATTATTT
>CATIWM010004183.1:0-10419 GCA_949671775.1 Mallotus repandus | reverse complement strand
AGGATATTCCTGTCTAGAGTCTACAAGTCCTCTCGGTTCATTGTAGAGATAGACAAGGAAACACAAGTAAAACTACTAAATATGCCTTAAGAAGAATTTCCTTGTCTCCAAGTAAAATCCAATTCGTAAGTAATCTCAATTATCTTCCACCAAATTACTCCAATTCTCATTGTAAGTAATTCAATTAACAAGTCATATATGGTGATCAAACATATACAACATAATTAAGCACTAATTGAAATTAAATCATAAAAAAAATAAGATAGAAATGTAGTTCTCAATTAATTTATAATTGTAATTCTCATACAAGGTTTAGCCTAAATACATTCTTAAAAAACACAAAGAGAAAATTAAATACAACATAGAAAAAGAATAGAAAAGAAAGTGAATAGATAAAACCCTTTTAATCTCTTAGAAGAGTATCTTCTTGTTTCTTCACTTCTCTTCTAGTTTTCCTTCTTCTTCTAATGTGTTCTCTGGTATTTTATCTTTTTGATTCTGTTTTTAATTGATATATTTTTTTGTCTCCAGAACTGATGCATATATATATGACTTAGAAGATGTTGGAAGTTATTGGACTTGGAAAGGTATCATTTGGCACCAAAGGTCACCATCATATGCAGAAATTGTAACTTCAAGGGCATTTTCGTCCATCAAAATGACTTTATTTCTGAAAAGTTCCTTCATAAAAGTTGTAGTACTCTGAGTTTTATTTCCATTTCAACTTGAATCACTCTATTTGGACATAGGTAGACAAAATTATGACTGAAATACAAAAACTGCAAAATGCTGAAAAGTTGCAACTTTTGGATAAAAATGAAAGGTGACGAGTCATGAATAGGCTGATGAGTCGATACAGCCAGGAAGGTTGACGACTCGACACAGCAAGGATGGGTGATGACTCGGCAAGAGGTTGACGACTCATGAAGACTCCTAACTTGCATCCTTTGGCTTGAAAAACTTCCTTCATCAATCCAACAAGCCTCAAGCTTCTTCCATGCACCAATTCAAGGCTAAAAACATGTATGAAACACACAAACAACAAATTAAAACACTTAGAAGTAAAAATAACAAATACATAATCAAAAATACACAAATATAACAAAAACTATATGAAAATGATATTAAACTATACTAAATAGCTATGCATATTTGCATTATATCACTTTGATTCCTCTGATCTTATCGGGATCCACCTCTATGCCTTTCTGGATAATGATGTTTCCTAATAACTTTCCATATGTTATTCTGAAAACACACTTCTTTAGGTTAAGCCTGAGGTTATATTTTTCAACTCTGGCTAGGAACTTATTGAGAGTTGCGAAGTGCCCTTCCTTAGTTGTAGATTTCACCATCATGTCATCCACATATACTTTAATTTCCTTATGGACCATATCATGTAGCAATGTGGTAGCCATCCTCTGATAAGTGACTCCTGCGTTCTTTAACCCAAATGGCATAATTGAATAACAATAAACACTCCATTCAGTAGTGAACGGAGTCTTCAGCTTGTCAATCACTACCATCGTGATCTAATTGTATCCTAAAAAACTATCCATGAAAGAGTACATGGAGCTGGAAGCTGCACTATTGACTAAGGTGTCAATATGCGGTAAGGGAAAATCATCCTTTGGGCAGGCCTTGTTCAGATCCCTATAATCCACACATATTCTGATCCTTCTGTCTTTCTTTAGAATCGAGACAATGTTAGCCAACAACTGGGTATCGTCGACCACCTCTAAAAATTTCACTTTTAGCTATTTTTTCACCTTTTCCTTGATTAGGAGAGCCTATTCCGACCTTAGTTTTCTCTTCTTTTGTTTTACCGGTGTGACATGAGAATATGTGGGGATTCTGTGCTCTGAAATCTCTCTATCAATCTCGGGCATATCTTTATAACCCCAAACGAATACTTTCTATCTTCTTTTTAATGTTTCTTTTATTTTTTCTCTCTCCTCAGGAGTTAAGTCAGAAGTAAGAAGTATATTTTTAGGATAATCGCATATGCCCAAATTAAATGATTCAGTTTGCGCTAAATTAATGTCGAACATATGCATGCAATGATCATCACACACAGTATAACCATTAGGAAGAACATTGCATAAATAACCAAAGTTAGATTCTAATGCATTAATTTTAGAAAAGAAAACATTGTTAGGTTCAAACAGGTTATAAAGAGAAATGTCAATATCATCATAGAAAACATCCATGATGGAATCCAACACATAGGATTCAAAGTCACATTCCTTTTCTTTGTCGACAACGTCCTTCGATTCCGCTGTAGAGACATCCTCCTCGGGTTCCGGAGATGGCACCAATTCTTCCACCACTAGTTCCTCCCTAACAACTTCATTAGTCTTATTCACCTGTTCAGAGAAGATTTTAAATTTGGGGATCAATTTTTCAGCAATCATCAATGGCTCAGGAGCTCCTCGGTATGGATAACTGGCACCTTCTCCCTTAAAAATCTCACATAATCCCTTCTTCTTTTTGGGCTTAGCTTTGGACTTTCCAGTCTCTTGATAGCCTAACCCATGCTTCAAAACAGGACCTTTAGGTCAACAAAACTCGATGGACCCTGATGATTGTTCCCCAGTCCTAGTCCGGGCATAAATTCATGCTCTTCATCATACTGATTATATTTGGGTTTAGCTCATCTTTGTAGATCATACAGACCTCAAAACTTGGACTGACTGGAATCTCATTGGGAGCTAATTTGAGAGAAGTAACAGCGGCTTTAGTCTCTGTTGAAATAGTTACAACCTTTCCTTCAAGTGGAAACTTGATTTTCTAGTGAACAGTCAAAGGGACTCCTCCTAGAGGATGAAACTATGGCCTCCCTAATAGAATAGCGAACGTGATAGGGATGTCAAGCACATGTAAATTGACCTAAGCTTCAATAAGTCCTATCTTGACAAGAGCTCTAAAGGTCCCCACTACAGGGCTTTTTGTATCATTGTAGGCCTTAATTACCATCTCAGATTGCTTGAGGTAAGCTTTAGTTAATCCCAGCTTTGACAGAATCTTTAAGGAACACACATTAATGGTGGATCTGTTATCCACCATCACACAATAAGTTAACTTTCCTTTAACCTCCGCCTTAATAAACAAGGCCTTGTGGTGGTCCCTCCCCTCTAATGGCAAATCTTCATCTGTAAACATTACTGCTCTAGGAGGGCTTTCTATCAATAACAAACCATCTGTTTGGGAGTGTGGTTTGATGGAATCTTTTTATCGTCTAAAGCCAAAACTAGTGCCTCCCTATGGGCTTTGGAGTTCATGAGTAACTCCCAAACATTAGTGAGAGTTATTTTGTCTCTTCTGGCTTTATTGACTTTCTCATTTTCTTTCTCTACCTTTTCAGGTTCCTCTCCTACTTTTTTTTATTATTCTTTTGAGTCTATTTGTTTTTCTTCAGACTTAGCAGGTTTCATTTCTCCCTCATTTTACTTAAGTTTTTCAACTAGTGGAATTTGTTTTCTTCCCTCATTCTTCCATAAATCAAGAGCTCTCCCCTTCATCATCAGAGCTCAATATGTCTAGGACACTCACATTGATCTCAACAGGCTATTTTCTAAGACTTAGGCATTTTGGTTCAGGTTTTGGTCGTGCAGTTGTGGTATCAACAAAGGAGTTCAAGACTTGCTCCTCAGTTAAACCAGCGTTTATCTTAAGTATGGATTGATTTGGTGGTGGCATGTTTCTGTAATTGGGTAAGGGGTTATTTCTAGTGTTTGGTTTTTTATTCTAGGGATCAATGATTTTGCCTGAGTCCATGAGATCTTAGATTTCGTGTTTTAAATGAGTACATTCGTCGGTGTCGTGTCTAATGTTCTGGTGGTACTTATAATACAGTTTCGGGGTAGCATTAGGGAATGGTGGTCTTTGTGGTAAAGGTCATAGCAAGTTGTTCTCGATTAGTTTCTCTAAGGCTTTGGAAAGAGGCCTTCCCAAGTTGGAAAATCTTCTAGGTTGTTGAACAATATTGATTTGTACATTGTTGCTTGGTCCAACCGTGCTATTGGATCTCATCCCTTCTCTGTTTGTAGATCTCCCACTAAAGAATTTCTTGTCTTACGCCAAATCTAACTCTTTCTATACTCCAAACTTGTGTAGTTCTTCAAAATTTCTAATCCCTAAGTCTCTTAACTTCCTGGAAAGCAACAAAACACAACCCTCTATCACTATCGTCAACTGATCCGATTCTGCTGGCCTGTGCTTCATCTGAGATAACTTCCCTCTCCATCTTGTCAGATACTCAGCAAAGGACTCATTGAACTTCTACTTTGTGTTTTGTAAATCTCTTAGAGAGACCTCCATTGGAGCATTCAGGCCGTACTGCTTGATGAATGCAGTATTAAGTTCTTTCTAGTCACTTTGCAGAGATGATTCCAAGGTGTAATACCAATGAATTTGAGCACCTTCTGAAGATAAAGGGAATTACTTTATGATTTGAGCATTTGTCAACTCTATTGCACTCATATGGGTTATATATTATTTCAAATGTAAGTGAGGATTGCTAGGCCCTGTGTACTTCTTCATGTCAGGAACTTGAATTTTTATGGCAGAGGATCATCTTGGTCATCTTCAATTTCTTTCCTCCCTGGATTTTCAGCATCAAGATCGAACGAGCTAGGTTGAGGTGGTGGCGGTTCTCGTTTATCCTCTCTTCTTATTTCTACCATTACCTCTCATATAATTACTTTGGTCTGCTCGGCCATTTTTGCCTTAAACTGTTCTGGATCAAAACTCGCTAATGTTGTCTCTTTCGACATTTTGACTAAACGACCGATGTCGGAGTGAGTCCAAGCAGATGATTGGTTTGAATCTATATCTACAATCAGCATAGGTTAAAAACATGCATGGCTTGTATGCATGATATATAGGTTTACTTAACTATTTAAGAAAGAAAATAGCTACTTATTCACACATAACATGTAACAAGACAAAGCTCTTCAAGCGGTATCTCCACCCTTATTTCTTCCACATGCGTATTAAATGGCGAGTTCCTTTTCCTAGGATTGTTGGCCTAGTTTCAATTATCAACAGGGGACATCAAAACTGACGGACATAACAAATCTCTCAAGATGAGGCAGACAAGTAGTAATTCTTTCTAATAAAACCAAAGTCCATGTTTCATGGGCCGTAATGGGCATGAAAGGCCTATCTTGGCATGGGCCATGTACAAACGAGCCACATTTGGCATAAAAGGCCCATCTTAATATAGTCCCTTTGTAATGGGCTTGGATTTTATTGTAAGAATTCCTATATGGCATAAAACGCATGCAATGGGAAAAAACCTTAGTGGATGTTGCTAAGTCATTACATTAGCTGATTCGAGGGTAATAAGTTAGGACTCCCAGAACTATATACATCCATTTGTTTCTCCCCATTTAAGGGTCTGTGTGACATGGATAGTATATGCCATGAGTGACAATAATCGAATACTTCACCACCAGGTTTGAGTGAAACACAGGCAACAAAGCAAAGATTATTATCGGGTTATTTGGGACTGTTGTGCACATTATGTGTAAAAGTGTAGTGAATGCAGTAAAATGCAAAGGAAATAAAGGAATAATCAAGGATGATAAATTACAAAACACTGGAATCAGTTTCTCTATCCCCAGTGGAGTTGCTACTGTAGGCGGCGGGGTTTAGTGCGTAACCAAGTGTTGGCGACCATGGCACTGTGCAAGCTCAGGGCTTGCTAGAAAATACAAGATGGGCTTGGGACCCATATTGGAAATGGAGTCGCTACCCGAACAAAAATCGGGACATATTATACAACAACTAGATTCCACAGAGGTACCTAGAAGCCGTCATCAGAGATCGGGTTCAGAAACTGGGTATCGGCTTTTGAATGCCAACCCAACCTTGTAGCTGGCCTTTTTGTGTGTTTTGTATTTTATTACCTTTGATTATTCGATTATTTTCTTATTATCAAGTGGATTGCAAACGCTTCCAATTTTATAATTTAATCCAAATTTTCACATTAGTCATTTTATATGCTTATTACCTTGCACTAGTTACAAATAAGAATAAATATTACAAACATTCATTCAAAATAAACAGGGAGGGGATTAGGGATTACAATAATTTATAAAATTACAATAATGCTGAATTTAAATAAAACCTCTCAAGAACTAATTAACTCACTAATTATTTAGTGATTGGAAATCACAAAGAGATCTACACCAAACACGGGTTAGTTTTGTCTTCAAAATAAACAATTTTTATATAAAAAGGAAATAAATCCGCATGAAGTAGGCACAAGTATTCATTTAAATATGGTTTATTTATTCAAACATATATAAAAGTATAACAGTCGCATGCAGTACTAAAGATATTAGGCAGTATGTTCGTATTAGATACTGAAAATATACCAAAAGGATAATAAAATAAAGCAAATTTATGCAAGGTTCCGGTGGGGATGCGATCGTCCCTTGGGAAGAGGTGTCGCCTCTTCACAAGGAACTTGAAGGCTGACAGGTTACTTAAATCTTAAGTAAACCAAATTACTTGCGATGCAAACATAAATTTACCACTAATACATCAATATTTCATGTATTCATGCCTTCTTATACTATTCAACGGACTAAAAAATCCAAAACAAATGATTAAAACAAAGAAAATGAAGCTTTTTATAAAAGCAAGAACCTAAAAGGCTAAAGAAAGACAATTCTTACTGAAAGAACCGCATTTAGTGCTCCTAACTGAGCTCTCAAAGTTTGGTTTGTGGATTTTTCTACTTTGAATGCAAGAGGAACTTCTTTTCCTTCAAGCAAATCAACTATCCTTTATTAAACTCTTCTTTTTCTCATCCGTTTTCACTCTCTTTCTTCTTCTCATCCGTTTTCACTCTTTTTCTTCTTCTCCTTGCAAAATCTCTTTCTTTCATCTTTGCCTGTGTTCTCTAGCCCTTTTTTTTGGTCTCCTTTTTTTTTCAGACCCTAAAATTTTCTACTTAAGCCCTCTTCCCTTCTCTCTTTCCCATTTCCCCAAAAATGGTGCCACTAAGATCAAGCAATCATTTCCCCTTACCTCCTTATCTTTTTCACACATTCTCTCCTTTGAAAGTCATCCTTTCATGCCTTAAATTTGTAGGCTAGAGATCTATGGGTCCACTTATGGTGTATAGGGCCAAAATGCATTTAATGTAAAGTTAGGTCGGCTACTGAAGAAGCGTCGCCTCTTTGAAGAGGCGTCGCTTCTTCGAGCCCAAATGGAAGGGGCATTGTCCCTTGGGAAGAGGTAATCGCCTCTTCCCTATTCTTGGCCTCAGGCTGGGCTTAGGCGTTTAGGATTTGGGTTATGGATTTTGGGCTAGGTTTAGGCTTACGAGTCTGTTTTAAAAAAGGCTTCGGGTGCTCTTATATTCAAAATTTTGACTTGCTCATCATTGGGCCATCGTTGCTGGCTGATCAAACTAAGGGTGTCCATAATGGACATCAATATCGGTGTCACAAAACTTGTCATCCTTGAAAGGTAAAAAAATTTGTCCTCCTCTGCATTCTTTAATTTTTTTTGTTTATTTCCTTAAAAAAAATAATGACTTTCTTTTACTCTTTGATTTGAGGGAAGTCACACAGATACAATAATTTAAATTATTTTATGCTATATATTGATGCTGAAAAAAAAACCTTGGTCTACTTAGAAAGTCCTCATATGTGTTATTTTATGCTTAGCTTTTTGATGAGTTATTGGGCTTATAATCCATAATTATTTGCTTTGTAGGCTTAAAATGGCCTTGATTTTTTAGATAAAAAAAGTTGTAATATATCATAACTGGTCCATTTTAAATGATTTCTTTTAAAAAAAAATTGCTTATTGGTCTCCATGAAAAAATGCATAAAATAAAAATCTAGGCAGTTTAATTAAGTTTATAAATGACCATGTAAGCCAAATTGAGCTCCAAATAAAAACTGGTTTTAAAAAGTAATGATTGGAGATTTTTTTTAACCAAAGCTCAGCTCCTTCCAGGTTTAGGTCCATTTTATCCTAATAAAGTCCAATATTAATTGATTGTTTCAAAATATATGTTACACGTCTCTACTTTAAATTATGTGCTGACATCATTTTTGAATTTTACACATGTCCACTAGAACTGCCATCTGGAAACTGTTTAATTTTTTTGCTTCTCTAGATGGGAAAAAAATAAATGCATGTGCTTTTTTATTTTGGTTTTGCATCTTCCTAATGGTGTTGCTCTATCTTAAAAAAGAAGAATTTAATAAAATATATATATGGTACATTGAAATTGGAATATTCAGTATCCAAATAAGATTTTATTTGCATTTAATGTTCCTCTATCTAATATGTGACTGTTCCCCAAAGTCATTAATGCACTCATCCCTTTGCATTTACTGATCTCTATTTATCTTCACTTACTTTCTAAAGCTTCTGGTTACTAAATCAGTTTTTGTATTTAATGTTGTTGCATTCCTCTTTCTTCCTTTCTTTGTTGTGTTACTTGGATAGTTCTTTTATTGCACACAAGTATTTAAATGATGTATCTCATGCTTTTTTTTAAAAAAAATGTCATAAGCCTGTTTATGTTTTTCCCTTTGATATTTTGTTTTCATACATTTATTATTTTACTCCTATATTACTCATGTAATAAAATAATGTTGTAAAATCTATTGCCTCATGTGTTGCATGCCTACTCTGTGGTTGTTTTATTTTAAAAGAACTCAATTAACTTGGAAAAAAAAGTGGACCATCAAACTCTTGATCTCATAAAATCATATTTCTATCTTGGGTGGTTTAAAAAAACAAAACATTTAACTGTTTTTATTGAGATTTTGTTTACTTAGAGGGCTTGAAATGGCAGGGGAAGCTTCCATTAATTGCTTTGCCGCTGTTGTTCTTTTAAAAAATAGTTTTTTAAAATTTTATTTTGAAGTGGCTGATTAGCAACATACAATTTTCACATTTTTTTAAAGAAAGAGACAATTTCTCAAGCATTTTCTTGGGCCGTTAACTTACAAATTTTTATGCTTTTTTTTAGAAGGGGAAAAAAAACTGATCCGCAGGCCATATGAAATGTTGTTTTCTGCTAAATATTTTCAAAAAAACACCAGTAATGACCCCTTGGTGTTCTAGTGTTTGCTGGTTATATTGCTTTGACTGTTTTCTTTCCTTTTTTACCATTTGATGTCCACTGGCCCAGTTAATTTTTGTTAATCAGAAAAAAGCCCAAAGAGTAAAAGGCCCTGCCCATAGGCTTGAGCCAACATTTTTTTAGCCCGTTGCATTTTTAGCTTTCATTTGTATACTTTTTTTCCCTTTTTTAACGTGTTATTATTGGTACTAATCTTTTTTCCCCACCCTGCTATATTATCCAATTAGGTTGCAATTGGTTGGTATGGCTGTTGTTAAGATTCCATCAACCATGATCCTCCAAAGTGTTTTGTAACAATTGGGCTTTCCATAAGCTACTTTTGAGGAGTAGAACCAGGAAGGTCTGGTTTATACATGTATAGTTTACTACTCTTATCAAGACAACAACAAGACCAGTTTTCTTACATTTTTGCTGGGTTTGACCACCCACACACCTGATGATGCTAAAGACTTTGCATGTTTTACTGCACTTGAGCACTTAAAAGCTATATATGATTTGGACATGGTGGACTATAACCACAAAGAACTAACTTTTTTAAAATATCCAAAAACTTAACTGATGAACTACAGGCTCTCAAAGCCTCTTATAATGACACATCTAGTCAATATGTTGCTTTGTTAAGAAAATTTCAAAAAGTGTACATGTCTTTGAAGAGGATCAATTTGCTATTGGTACAGTTAACTATTTTATGGATTTTTTTTTTCATTTTGAATCTTTTTTTAGTTAACTTTTTTGGCCCATCCAACTCTTTACATTTATCACTCCTTGCTATAACTGATGTACTTTTTGTTTCATTTGAGTGATTGAGTTGGCTTAAAAAAAAGTTGAGATATACACTGTGTTTTATGGCTTTAAATTCAATTAACTTTACTTATTTAATTTAGTAAGTTGCCAACCTCCATTCCCTCATCTAAGTAAAAGCAAGGCAGGAAAAAAAATAACTTGTTGCACTTGTTATTCCACACACAGCTTAATTAAAAAAGCCATTGAAAAATGATGATATGGCCAATTGAAGGTTCATTAAAAAAAAATAGCCCTAGGAGAAAATTGGCCTAGAACAGAATTGCATTTTTTTCACTTTTCCCAGTCAATCAATAATATTAATTTTGATCGTATGTTCATGCAAAATAATTTAAAAAAGAAAAAATCTTTCTCAATCCATACTTTCTTTTATATAAGCTGTGGCTAAAAATTTAATTTTGTCAGTACTTTTATTAAATGTGCTTTATTTATTTTCTATGAACATGTTAAAATTTTATCATTATACTTTAACTATCAATTATATTTTAATAAATTTT
>CATIWM010004178.1:0-28350 GCA_949671775.1 Mallotus repandus | reverse complement strand
TAATTTTAGTTTCATATTTTATTAATTTTATTATTTAAAATTTTATTTTTATTTTTAGAATTATTATATTTTTATTACTTTGATATTACAATATATTATTAAAAGCAAAAATTAATTACCTTATTATATTCCATTGATTTTTATATTAAAACTAATAATATATTATATTTTAGTATAAATTAATAAATCAATTCACATATCAATAAAAGTTTTATATTTCAACACTACTAAAAATTATTGGTGAACGCTAAATTTATATTTATATAATGTATTATTAGATTTTTAAATTTTACAAGTTATAAATGAACTAAATATAATTATAAAATTAAATTTTTAATAAAAAATTATGATAAAATAAGGACTTATTTGTCAACTAATTAAAATATTATGGAGGCATTTGTAATTTGTTAGGGTCTTTTTGTCTATCTATCAAAAACAAGGAGCTAATTGTATTATGTAGTGGACAATTTGACCTTTATTAAAAAGTTCAGTAGCTAAATTGATCATAAAAGATCAAAAGTGGCTTATTTGATCCCAAGTGAAAAGTTATTGATCGTTATTCCGAAGAAAAAAAGGGGACACGGCCTCCTTGTATTCATGAATAACATTAGCAATTAGAAAAGGCTAGTGGTTATAGACGAATAAAGCACCTTTACCTTAGTGACACTTCATATGATTGTCATTCCAATCAAGAAAATGCACTCTAAATATTTGCAGTTTCAGTTATTATTCCATCAACAACTATAAATTTAGTGATTGGACCCACGAATTTTAACAACTACAACATTAAAAATATGTAAATATGACTATAATGGTACTTTATTGGGCCTAACTAGAACTATTACATATGAAAAACAAAACCAAATTATTGGCTTCATAATTCATTGCATCTTCTATCTAATAATGGCTTAGTTACTGTTAAACTCGTTTAATTATTATAACTTTATTTCAAATTGATATGGATTTTAAATAAGTGGGTAAAAATAACTTTTTTTTTCTGTGTACCAATAAAAAATATATTAGGACATAAAATACAAGAATTTATTGTGAGATTTATTTAGCAACATATGTCTAATCCATAGGATCACATAATGTACATTGAACAAGATGGGAAAGAGTATTAAGGATACTCAATTATCAAGAAATGGGCCAAAATGGGCAAGGGAAGTCGTGCATTGAAGTGTCCTAGACATGAAGTGAGCAATATTTGTGTTCTACCAATCAACGTTATATGAGTAGCTAACAACGCAAGCTAAGACATTATATAAACAACAAAATCAATTGAAGTGATCATGTTAGTCATCTATTGTGGGGTGATCTTTGGTGCCCTCGACACATCATGGTGTCATTGTCCTCTATTAAATGGGGATGCCACTAACTCACCAAATGGTCTTTGTATATCCGAATTGATTTGAGATAAATTATAGGTTGATATCTCACTCTCCCTTATGGTCTTCTCCTTTGTTAAGATCTCTTTTCATGATGTTGCTCCATGACCTTTTAAATCTCTTGACTCATAGGCTTTTTTTTTTCCTTTGTATTTTAAAAGCTAGAGAAGGAATTATCATAAACTTTTTGAACACCAACATTACAAGATAGTTGATAAAATAATACAACCTATAAAGTTAATTTTAAAAAATAACTTAAAAATTTGACATTTATGAAAGTTGTAAAAACATGAAAATTTTGATATTAAAACTAACATATGAGAAATGGGTGCTAGAAGAGTTTTACTCATTTATAGATTTATCCAATTCAAATTCTAGATTAGCTAGAGTTCTTGTGGCTACTTGATACCAGAAGTATTAGAAGTAAAGAAAAAATAACATATGAGAATAATTAATCCAAATAACTGAAATAAAAAAAAATTATATGAGATAAAAATAGAATAATTAAGAATTCAATACCATTAATCAACATATGGATGACTATAGATTAGAATAGTTGCAGTGGTTATATAGATATAAACCCTAATAATATGATATATATTTGACAAAACAAAGTTGATATGGACATGAAATTTACGATCATGAAATTGATTAAGTAGATAGTGGTTATGCACTCAAAAATCATACAAATAATTTCCCGCAAAATGCCATAAGAGGCGTCTATTAAGTAATTAATGGTGATAAGGCGTAGAGGGCCCTCTAGCTGCCTCCCTAGCTAGGACAAATAGCCTTGAAAATATTCTTATAATCTATGGGAAATTGACAAACAATTAAAATACCATAATTAATCTATAATTATTAATCAAAATTCCATATAAATCCAATAAATATAATAAAAAAAAGCTTCATGTTTTAATTTCAGTTTTATACTATATAGGATGTAAGGTATTATTTTGGTGCTTATTATTGAAAGAAGAAGGAAGCTGAATAGCAAAATAAATTCAAATCTTAAAGATAATTATAGTGTAAATACAGAAGATCTGATTTTATCACTCCTATTTTCTAAAAGACTTCCAAAATCTAAAGTGCTAATCATGGAGATATAGCTAATGATGCTATTTCTTTTTCTAGCAAATTATTTAGTACGTAATCGATATGAAAGCAACAAAAAAATCGTCCTTGAGGATTCACCCATCCCTTATCGATCCTTTACTATGTATTTATATATGATATTGCTAGTAATTGCATTAATTAGGATGGACTTGATAAAGAGACTACATTAATGTACTAAAAAGAGTTTTTTTTTTTTTAGAAAGTATGGGAGTAATTAAGAGGTAAATTTTATTGTAGAGTTCAAATACTGTCGTTGTCAATTTAAAAGGGGAGACCTCTTGTTATACAGTCCATCAATGTCTAGGTCATATATATATAGCCTCCTCATTAATAAAAAAATATTTTTTAAAAAAAAAATTTACAAAATTATTGAGAATTAATGGCACCGTCGATGGGAATACTCCATTTCATAAATTAGAGTACATACTCAGAGCTACTTTATAGGATTTGGGCTTGTGATGGATAGCATGTACTAGCAATTAGGTGATTTGAGAGAGGGTACGTATGGTGATGCTGATGAACTGGTACTGTGGTGGTGGTGGTGGTGGTGGGGAGGGACAAAGAGTGTCGTGGTAAAGAAAAAGAGTGAGCCCTAGTCATCAACAAAAGGCAAACAAGATGGGTTAGGGCATGGCCTTATGTGGGTTAGGGATTGTATCATTTAACCCTACCAATGCCATGCACCACCACCACCTTGCTAAAGTTGCCTCTGACATTTGCCCAATACAGCCACGACACCTCAGGACCCACCAACCAGTGTCGCCACCACACCATTCCATGACCCTATACCAGACCGCTAGGGGCGGAGCCCTTACTGCTCAGTGCTCTTCACCACCTCCCTTGTCTCTTCTCTTGTCTTTGCATTCATGGCCTTTGAGTCTCAATCAGAATCACAATCATTTCCTTTAACTATATTATTATTGTTATTATTATTATTTATCTGCCTATATGCATCTAACACAATATTCTCCTCAAGCACCTTCTTTCTTAATTATTTTAATTATATTAGAGTTTGTTAAAAAAAATACATTAGGGTTTGATTCTTTATTAAATTGATTAGGGTTTTTGTCTATATATGTAGACGTTTAGTTCATGGATGCATAATCATAGTAACATACTACAACATAGAGGGAAAAAAGTATATAATATGAATCTGATGATAGATATATATTTGTTTACTCATATATAAAGTATAATCTTTAGATAATTAGATATACTATTTGGTATGATTAATTAAAAATTGGACTTTTTGATGGAAATAAGAAAATTCAGGTACTAGATATCAAAGTTGATTGATGAATTTGATGACTTGTAATGATATAGCAGCCAATTGATCCATTTATGGATAGATTATCAGCTTTTAAATTTTTTACTTAAATAGAGATAGACACAATTTAAATGAGGCAAGGCAAGGCATGGATGTGTTTTTGACTTAAGCTTGCTGGCATTTGGCCCTATTAGGATGAGATTAACAGGTAGGCCAGCTAAATCCAACATTGATCAACCGAAAGTGCACGGCAAATTATATATACTTTCAAGCAAAAATCAATTCCCACTTGAATCAAATTATTTATTGTTTCTTGGGGTAATTCAATTTCTGTCTTTATATAATATAAAAAAAAAAAAACCATGATTTTGTTCTTTAATATTTAAATTTCAGAAATCAGAAATTGCTTGGCATTAGGTCGAAGAATCAGAGATTGTCTGCAAGAAATCCATAAAAATCAAATTCAATCCAACTTTGCTTGTCAGAAACTGTCTTTGCTTCAAAACAAATAGCAAAAGATAATTATACCAAACTAAATAATAATAATAATAATTATTATTATTATTATTATCAACAATTATATATATGTATATATTATGCAATGAGACAACTAACAGCAACTTACAATATAAAGCTGCTGCAAAAATGGTCATCTGGGTCATGCTTAAAATTGACATGTGAAAGCATGTTGATCATTAGCAAATTTGGCCATATAGCCACTGACTAGGACCATGTGACTTTTAATCTCTGTAATGTCTTTTTCTTTTTCTTTTTTTCTTTTTTGTGGGAAATTGAATGGCTAATCATTGTTTATAAGAGGAGCTCATATATTTTTCTTTGTCGAGCTAGCTAATAATCATGTCTGCCTTATATTCATAAAATTATTTTGTGCAAAAGAAAAGGTGGCAATATTTATAATAAAACGATACAAATAATTAAGTATTATATATATATATATACACACATACACATATACATACATACATATATATACCCTTGTTGAAACACAATCTTCTACACTCCATAAATCTCACCCCAATTTTTGCTAGTGATTATGGAGTGGTTTTTTCTAAATAAACATATAAGAATTTACCATGTACATTGTTAGAAATTAAACTTTTAATCTTTTGATGTGTTAAATTTTTTTTATTATTCTACTACTTAACCTTCAATATTATGGTATGTTTGTATTATATCTCTTCAAACACCGTTAAGAAATTCGATTTAAGGTCGAGTTCCCACCATCTGTTTACTATTTTTCATAACTACTAACAAAAATTAGCATAATTTTTGGTAAAAGCTCCAAAAATTGTTTGTGAATGGACAAGCATATATATATAATTTTTTATATTCAATTGTCATAGAAATTTAAATAATTTAAATTAAGTTTATAGACCTTAAAAAAATCTCTCAGTATTAATTTATATACATAAAATTTAAATTTAAAATTTTATTTTAAAAAATTTGAACTACTTACCGCTTAAACTAGCCAAAACTGGGTTGAAAATGTCTAAGTTTTGATTGCTAAGAGTGTTCCCATAAAGATTAACATGGGAAGGCAATGCAGTATGGTACAGCTTGGCAGGACAGATTAATTCAAAGAGATGAGCTATATATAGCCGATAGCTAGCTATACATGTTAATTATCTTTTAAAACAAGTGGGTAAATAATATAGAATTAATTACCAGAAAATTACAGAGAAACCTGCAGATCAAGAGAATAATCTATATAAAGATGGAATTACAGCTAGGTAATGACATATAACTTCTGAAACAAATGTCACCACTGTCTCCCTTTGTGTTCTGAGAAAAGGGAATTAAGAGTTGCTTCCAGACATGTTTTCTAAGTACTAGAAATTAATAATGTCTTTGCTTTAAAGCAAAGCTTAATCACTCTTACACTTTACTGTTTATTCACGTTTTGTTTGTGTAACAATGAGGAATATTTTGAAGAAGGTACCCATGCTATTTATATGTATTAATCTATGTTAATTAAGAAAAAATTGTTTAATATCTCTCTCTTTTTTTTTTCCCTCTCCAATCTTTTTTTTCTGTACTTTGAGTATGGGTTCTAATTATGTACTCCTTTTCAACAAATTGATTTAGATTCTCCTCTCTTGTGTGTGTTGTCATTGTCTAGATTGCTCTTTTAATTCCATTAGTCAATTCCTTCCATTTTCTTTTTCAGATTTATTTTTAAAAAAAGAATATACATAATCCACATTTATGTGCCCTTAATCTCCTAAAAATTAATCGATGTGGTAATAACATTTCTTCATTTCACTTTGGTATAAATTTATTTAATGAACTTTATTTTTACTTACTCAATACTGCGATACATTCAAATTAAACTATTTCCAATTTATTTCAAAATGAAAACGTAAAGTTTTTAATTCTAAATTTAAACTTACTAAAATTTGTATCATTTTTATTAGAGAACATAAAATTTAGCTAAAAAGGAATTAAATTATAAGATTAGTGTAGTATGGTATGGACTAAAAAAGCTAGGATTGAATTTTCTAGGGTATTTGTAGATAGTTGAAAAAAGAGAAGCCCCACAAAAGAGAAGGGGAAAGTGCCAAGAGAATTGAGAGGGAGATTTCGAGAGTGTAGTACTGTAAACTTGAACAGTGTATAGTCCATAGATGAATATAAGATAACGATATGAGGAAGAGACATAAATCAGAAATGTGGGTCACATTGGCATGTGGCTATGTCTGCTGCTCTTAATCTCCAACCTCTTCTCTTCAAATTTCTTGCTAAATCTTACCTTGTATACTGTATATATAATATTCCTATGTCCATGCATAGAACCCCATGTGACTCTCTCTCTTGCTTCACCCCTTGAGCCCTTTTCATTTCTTCTTCTTCTCCATTCATCTATAATTTCTTGAGATGCACAATTTTCTCCTAGAATTGCTTGTGATTGTGTCTGTGTTTATGAAGCTAGTCAATTTAATTCACATTCAAATATTGGAAATGTGTATACAAATGATTTTGAATTAGATCTTGATATAAATAAGTTATATGAATTCAATTTTATTTATATGTTCAAAAATGTCTACAAATTAATATTTTTGATGTCTATAAAATTTTAAAATAATTTAATGATTAAATTTTTATTCGGTATTTAATATTAGCAATAATAGTGTACAAAATTTTTTTTATTTAAATTATATTTTAAGTTCGAATTATAATTATACAATTGCATTAGATAAATTAGTATATAATTTTATTTAAATTATAATTTTATCATTCTTATAATTTTATTTAAATTGAACTAAATTAATTAAAATCTAATAAATTTTGAATATAAATGATATATATATATATATATATATATATATATATAAAAGTTTAATTTAGAAGAAAAAAATTAGCAGTTTAATGGTTAAATTTTAAAATATATGAATGGACAATGTGACTAGCCCACTTGTTCATGTATATGGTAGCTATCTGCGTGCATGGATTGTGCTGTGGCAAATGCCTGACCATCAAGCCTCTATCCCTTTCGTGGATGGATGGAGTTTAGTTGGGCATATAGGCCCATTTTTACTATTTGAACATATGACATGCTCAAAAATATTAATTTTAAGATTAAAATAGAATTATCATCATTGTCTTAATTTAGATAAGCAAAATGATTTAAATTACCTTACAGATGTATTAGTCCAATTATTTGAATTTACCCTTCTTAGTTTATATATATATATATTTTTTTTTTTTTTTCTATAAAAATCTAACTTTGTTTCCTTTTTCTTTTGGGCCTTAAACATAAAAAAGTGTGGGAGCATAGCAGAAATAAGAAGCCTTCCAAACTACAAAACTTTAATTTGGATCTCATTAAAGATTTAAAGTCTCAATACTGCTTTCATTTGTGCCAAAATGCATTTTGGGCTAAAAAACAAATTAGTAATTGGAAAATGGTATTAACACTGAAGTTTATTTTTTAGTTTTAGAAGTGCTTGTTTTAAAAATGAGTAATTGTTTTCTTTGATCCTTACTATGCAAATTGAGAACCAACAACTAATCCATTCCATTTTTTGTTTTTTTTAAACATTTGTAAGCAAGTTTCACCATTTACACTTTCATGCATTGAACCGATGACTTTGTATACTTTTAAAGGGAATTTTTGTCACTTGAATGATCAATCGTAGGGACGTAGTCTATAAAACTTGGGCGGCTATTTTCATGCAAAACCCAATGATGTTTGATGCATACCTAAACTTTTGCCAAACTCAGTAATCTCCAGTCCACATCTATATTATTTCAAGCCCTTTACCATAATTCCAAATGCCTATCAAAACCTTTTAATGACTAAAGCCCAAGTTCGATTTTGCATGCTAAAAGTTAAAAAGCTTTAAACATTTCTTAGCCAACTGCGGGGATAGCTCAGTTGGGAGAGCGTCAGACTGAAGATCTGAAGGTCGCGTGTTCGATCCACGCTCACCGCAATCAATAATTTTTTTCTCTCATTATCATTTTTGCCATTTGTATTTATGTAGTATTTACATTTATTATCATTTTGTTATTGTATTTTATGTGTTTTGTTATTGTATTTTATGTAGTATTTACATTTATGTCATTTGTATTTATGTAGTATTCTATGTGGGCCTTTGACTTTGTTATTGCATGGCCATTTTTTCCTTAGCTTCTTTCTGAACAATGCCCATTTCAATTCTCTTTTATTTGATAATAAGGTGTAGCTTTGAAGATCCAGTGCATAAGATATACAAAAAACAGTGCTTACCTCAATTATTGAATAATGTAAGATTATTTTTTAGGAGATCAATACATATGCCAAGTGCCAACATTTGAGTGTATATATATATATATATATATATGAATATGATGATAACATTGCTTAAGATTCCATCAAAACTAATTTATGGTTGTTAATTCCAAAAAGGGTAATTGAGTAACAACCTTTTTTTGGGCACTATTCAAGTAAATAATGCGAGCCAGTTGTACCAATACTTGTCTTAGGAGCCAGTTATATGGTCACAGGTTGCACTTGGACTTCTCCACTTATTTTTCTTACATTCACATCTTTATTTTTAAATTTTCATTCAATGTTTACCTATCAATTACCACTTTAAATAGAATAAAATATCTATATCGTACAATTTTTAAACATTGATATGCATTAAATACAATTCGACACTGCTTTATTATTTTATTATCTATATCATATATTTTTTGAATATTGATATACATTTAATACGATCCGACACTGCTTTATTATTTTATTATTTTTTTAAGATACAAAACTAGTACGACTGGGATACGAAACCAACACGGCAATACACTTTTTAGCTCTATTTTTTTATAATTTAATTAATAATTTTGATTAATAATTTAATTTAATTGATCACTTTTTATGTTTGCTTTATATATGACAATTATAGATAATTAATTAAATTATTATGTTAAGTGTTTAAATTTTATGGAATTTTTATTTTATCACACTAGTTTTATTTTTTTAACAAATCATCTTTACATTTTAAAGACATAACATGGGCGGGGCACACTTTATATATATATATATATATATATATATATATAAAGCGTGTCCCGCCCTTATCATGTCTTTAAATTTTAAAAATCGTCGTATCACCATATCCATATCATGTCTAATCCATGTCTCATATCCGTGTCCATGCTTGTTAGATGTTTACTAAAAAAAAGAGTCTTTCATGAAAGTAACGATTTGGGTACAAATACTATTGATAACTTGATTTCCCAAACCTTCGAGTTTTGCGGTCAAGCTATCAACAGAGAAGTAAAGTGAGATGTGAAGTTTCCCCCATAAACCCTCTGATGCTTAAGTTAGAGAGAGATTAGAGAGAGAATTTAGAGAGAGATAGCAATGAGCTTAAAAGAATAAAATGACTAGTTAAGGGAGAAGTGATGGGTATTTATAAGGAGTATAATGCTCAAACCTGAGAGGAATATGATTCATCTTCTACGTAGGACTTGTTCCTATTTAGGGAGTTTTCCTTCTTAATCCGGGATTCTTCCTGATGAGAAACTCCTTTTCCTAGTTGACTTGGACATCATTGTTCTGCAAGTAATCTTTTATTTAGGAAAATAAAGTATCAATTAAATGAAAATTTACCTGAGGGGTATTAAGATTCCCCCCCACAAGTCTGATTAGATATTTATGTCCGAGATTTTTGAAGTTCATTATTCATAGTGACGATGATACGGAGTAGTTCAGAAGAAGAAATAAAAGGCCGTATGTTGATGTCGAAAGGTGAGCTGAGGTGGCCAGCCTTAGTCACTGTAGGTTAAGATGTTAGGTACTGAGTCTTCAAAGTTCTTATGTCTGAGTGAAATAAAGAGATGCCAGCTGGACTTATACAGATGCTCGGCGTTAATACACGTTCCAAGGGATTAATCCACTAGTGTTGTTGCAACACGCAGAATGGGACCAGCTAGTGCTGGAGTTTTGAGACCTCAGTGCTGGAGAGCGATGTGAGGGTGTTAGTTTCCATATATACTAGACTTTGAGTGATCGATTGGTGTAATGTAGTAACCCGAGGATGTGAGTTTCCATATATACTCAACTTTGAGGTGCTCGGTGCAATGTAGCAACCCGAGGGTGCGAGTTTCCATATATACTCTGCTTTTGAGATGCTCGGTACAATATAGCGATCCAAGATCTAGGAGAGCTGGCAGTGAGATGCGTGTTTTGTAAGTTTCATGCCTTTTGATATGCTTTTTGAATTTTGAATTTATGTAACTATCGTGTTTGTTCATTTTGTCAGAAGATGAGACGTTTCAGTACGTCATGCCACTGAAGAATCGCGTCAGTTGAAAGGATAGTTGTATTGATAATTGCGCTGATAATGAGTGTTTATGGCAGATATGTATTGGCCGATTTACCCTTAAAAGATGTCTGTTTGGTATTCTGCCCTAAGGGTGTTTGATGTCCTTCTGGATTCTTCTTTGGCTTTATAAATAGCCTAGTTTGTTACAGAGAGAAGCTCTTCCTGCTTCTCCTTATTCATTTTTCTTCTTTCTATATTTTTCTGCTCGCTTGCCTTTTACTACCATTTGCTGTTGGGATTCCTCAATTTGTCAGGTGAACCCTCTTTTATTCTTATTAGTATTATTTTCTTCTTCTTCTTACTTTATGATGGCTCCATGGGAACAAGTAAAGTCAGATATTTTTGAATCTAGAGTAGATGATAGTATGTTAGTGTGGTAGAGGCGAAGATATGATATTCTAAATGAATTTTTGTTGCACACTGTTGAGAGTAGGTTTAGGGCTCATGAGCCTTTTACAGATATGGTGAGAATAGTAGTGTATGCAGACCAGTTAGAAGGTGGTCTGCGATTTTTTATGGATTCGTTTGTGAAAGCTTTTTTGAATAGGTATAATATTGAGCCTAGGCAACTTCATTCGAATAACTATAGGATATTAACAGGGTACATAGAGCTTGCACATAGAGAGAATAGGGAACCAAACTTGGAGATGTTTCAGTTTATATATAGTTTAAATAAGAAGAAAGGGGAACTGACTTTCTCGTTGTCAGCTACTCCAAATAATAGTATTTTTGTCAAACTTCCAGATTTACAGAAATCCTGGAGGCACAAATTTTTTATAATTGAACATCCCTCAGATTTTATTAATATTCGGCAGATGTGGGTGGACGAATGCCATAAAGTGAGGCGCTTGCCCAATCTATCTGAGGAAGACAAGCAGTTGGTGTGTCAGTTGCACGAAGAAAGCATAACTAAGGGCACGTCTGCCAATAATTGCTCTCATCAATATATTCAATGAGTTTATTATGGAGATAGAACTGTAGTTGTTAATCTCTGAGCTTTTGAAGGTATATTCTGACTTCGTTGTTTCATTTCATTTTGTGATGGCTGATTATTTCACTTTTGCAGATGGAATGAACATTGCAGACTATGAGCTTTTGAAGTCATTCGGGTTAGATCTAGCTATCACGAACTTGACCTAGGAGGAGGGTGATCCTGAGGTTCGATTTAATATGCCTATAATGTCTACTGAGGATTTGGCAACGCCTCCAGTGCAGGTGGTGCCTACTGAAACAACTAATACTCCAAGAAAGCAAGCTCAGGAGCTGGATCTAGACGAAGAGGAGCTAATAGAAGGGAGCGAATTATTCATCAAACGTCCGTGGTTCCCTGGATGTCCGGACATAAGGAAATTTATCCTCTAAAAAATGAATCCTTTAAGCATTCAAAATGCTCAAGTTCGAGACCAATATGCTGAGTCCTTGCATCTACCGAAGAATATATTACGGTGGATGGATCTGGGGAAGGACAAGCTGCCCAACGCTCTGATTTTACAGACACTGGAGGTATCTGTCTGAACTTTTAAATTTATATTTTTGTTTTTAAGTTTTATGAGACTTGATGTTTTCTCTTCCCAGCTGGTACAAGGGTTGTTGTTGTGGAAGGATAACTAATACTTCCTAAAGAGTGAAAATAGCTTGAAGGAAGAAAAACTTAGTGCTATTGAGCTATAATATGAGAAGAAGCCCGATGTAGTGAAGCATGCTTTAGAGATCACAGAGATAGAATAGGTGAAGGAAAAGTCCAAAGTTGAGTCTTGCCAAAAAAGGATTAAAGATCTCAAGCATACCTAGGCCCAGCTGACCAAAAGAATTGAAGAGCAGGATGCCAACTTAGACACTCTAAAGAAGAATCTAGTTGAGGAGAAAGATGCCTGGAAGGCAGATTTAAAGTCTTACTGGAACATGGTTGCTGGATTTCTTAAAGCTTAAAAATCTGAGTCCAAGAGGGTACTACTTGCTCAGCACGGAGATCTGAACTTCTCTAAACTGAAGAAGATAATGCCTAATGATCTGGCAAAGCTAGCTTCTGAGGTAGAAGCTGCAAAGAAGTTTGCTTTGAAGCAGCAAAAAGACTTGAAGGCTTTGGGGAAGAAAGTTACTACTACTAAGGGCGCTACTTCTAAGCAACCAACTGAGCTTGAAGTTGTTGGAAAATAATCATCTGTTGAAACAAATGAAAATCAACCTTTTAAGGAACCTAGCTGAATGTCTGATGATGTCGAACGGCCCCTAGAATTCGAGGCTAATGTGAATGTTGAATAATTTCTCTCACCTCTTTTTTTTGAATGTAGAATTGCTTTGAAAATGAATGGAAAGAGAACTTTTAGTTTCTTTATTTAAGTACAATTTTTCTATTAGTAATATTTCCTCAGACTGTCTGAGTTCCAATATCTGGGCAATTCTCTACCCTGTAAATTTTGTATTTTATATGCACCCTTAGTAGTTTTTTTTTTTTTTGCAATTTGATAAGGGCCTTCCCAATTGGGTCCGAGTTTGCCTATTCTGAAATTGCCTTTGCCGATGTCTGCCCTTTTTAACACCAGGTCTCCGACTTTGAACTGTTTTAGCTGGACATGTTTATTGTGATAACTAGCGGGTCTTAATTTCTGAGCTTCTAAGATAATGGATGCTCATTCTCTTCTTTCTTCCAATAAGTCTAGACATATCCGAGCATTAATGTTATTGACCTCCGAGTCCAATTCTCCTGTTACCTTGTTGCTTAATGACTCGATCTCTATAAGGATCATCGCATCCATTCCGTAGGTTAGTCTGAAGGGTGTTTCTCCAGTTGAATTCCTGGGTGTTGTTCTATATGATCAAATAACATTATTGAGCTCTTCAACTTAGTTCCATTTCTTTTCATCTAGCCTTTTCTTCAATCCTTGCATGATGATTCTATTGGTAATTTTCATCTGACCATTCGTCTGAGGATGAGCTACTGAGGTGAACCTGAGCTTGATGCCCAAGTTTGAGCAGAATGATTTAAATTTGTCATTGTCAAACTACTTTTCATTATCCGTGATCAGAGTGTGAGGTATTCCGAACCTGTAAATGATTTCCTTCCAAAAGAAGTGTTGTATCCGAGCCTTTGTAATGGTTGGAACAGGTTCAACCTCTATCCACTTGGTGAAATGGTCAATAGCTACGATCAAGAATTTCTTTTGTTATGTTGAGACTAGGAAAGGTGCCAGAATGTCCATCCCCCAAACAGCGAAGGGCCATGGGCTTCCAATGGGATGCTGGATTGTAGATGATTTATGATTCAGCCTAGCAAATTGTTGACATTTGGAACACTTTTTGACAAGTTGTAGTGTATCTTAGGACACAGTTGGCTAATAGTATCCTTGGAGCAATGCCTTTTTGACCAACGAGCTCCGGGCTTCATGAGCTCCACATATTTCTTTATGGATTTCTCTGAACACATAATTGCCTTCTTTCGGAGAAACACATTTTGACCACGGGTGAGACAAATATCTTCTGTAAAGTTCTCCTTTATACATAGAGTAAAGTGCAACTTTGAGTCTCAGCTTTCGAGCTTTAAGTTTGTCTTGAGGTAAGGCACCATGGTTTAAGTATTTAATGATTAGCTTTATCCATTCCACCATATCCTAAGTGTTCATTATTTCTACCTCTTCGATGATTGGCTTAGCTAGTTTCTCGGTTAGCTCGAGCTCATTAAAGGTTTGACCATCTTCTGATGCTAATTTTGCTAACAAGTCTGCTTCCGTGTTCTCACTTATGGGGATTTGTAGTATTTCCCACTGCCCCTCTTCTTGTTCAGGCTTTTTTAGGAGTTGTCTCACTTTTTTGACATATCCGACCAGGCTTGGCTCTTTGACCTGGTACGTCCCTTTGACTTGGTTGACCACTAGTTAAGAGTCAGAGTAGATTTTAAGATTCTCAGCTCTTACCTCAATGTCTATTTTGAGATTCTCAGCTCTCACCTCAATGGCTAACTTAAGTCTTATGATCAACGCTTCGTACTCAGCCGCGTTATTCATGGCGTTGTACTTGATCTTGACTGTGTATTTTATTTTGACCTTAAATGGTCCAATGAGAATAATCCCAGCTCCAGATCCCCAAGCCCCATATGCTCCGTCGATGTATAGCTTCTGCTCTAGGTAAGGTACCGAGGCTGTTTCTTCTACTGTTATCTCCTGGACGAAGTCTGCCAATGCCTGAGCTTTTATCTTGTGATGAGGCTCATAACTAATATCGAACTCACTTAGCTAAACAGACCACTAGACCAATCTTTCTGATGTTTTGGGTCTCTGAAGGATTTTTTGTAAGGGAAAGTTAGTTCTGACTATGATCGGATGAGCTTGAAAATATTGTTTGAACTTCTTAGATGTATGAACGACCATTATGGTAAGTTTGTCTAGTTTAGGATACAGGACCTCTAAGCCTTTGAGGATTTTACTGACATAGTAAATTGGGTTTTGCTGGCTTTCTTCTTCTCGAACCAATACTGTGGCAATAGATTTATGTCCAATGGAGAGATACAAATACAAAACTTCATTTGGAATTGTCTACTGAGTTAAGGGGGTGATAATAAAAACTTTTTGATTTATTCAAACGTAGCCTAACATTCCTCATTCCACTCAAATCGTTTGGAGTTTTTTAGAACTCGGAATAGGGGTAAAATTTTTTTGGCTGAGCATGATATAAACCTTCTAAAAGTTGTGATCCTGCCATTAAGCTTTTAAAGTTCATTCAATGTCTTAAGAGTTTTCATGTTCAGAATAGCATCCATTTTTTCTGGATTTTCCTCTATCCCTCTGTGTGAAATCATGAAGCCCAAGAACTTTCTATCTTTTACTCCAAAGATGCATTTATCTAGGTTGAGCTTGATTTGGTAGTGATCGAGAGTATTGAGGATTTATTTAAGATCCTCAGCATATTTTTCTGCATTCTAGCTCTTGATGATAATGTCATCTATATATACCTCTACATTCTTCCTAATCTGACTTTGGTAAACGTGATTCATCAGCCTTTGATATGTTGCTCCAACGTTCTTCAGTCCAAAAGGCATGACTCTATAGTAATAAAGACCCTCATGTGTAATGAAGGATGTTTTCTCTTGGTCTTCCTCTTTCATTGGGATCTGGTGGATTCCTTGGGCGACATTAATAAAGTTGTACAAGTTATGGCAGACTGTTGAATCTACTAACTGATTAATCATTGGTAAGGGATAGTTATTTTTGGGACATGCCTTATTTAAATCTGTGTAGTCAACACACATTATGTACTTCCCATTGGCTTTCTTGACTAGTACCATATTAGCTACCCACTCTGAATGTTTAACCTCTCTGATAAATCTCACATCTAATAAATTATTGGTCTCCTCAGTGATCACATTTTTTCTTTCATAGGTGAACTTCTCTTTTTTTGAACCGCGGGTTTAGCTTCCGGTTCAGGCTGT
Organism: Mallotus repandus; assembly: GCA_949671775.1. Classification (NCBI taxonomy): domain Eukaryota; kingdom Viridiplantae; phylum Streptophyta; class Magnoliopsida; order Malpighiales; family Euphorbiaceae; genus Mallotus; species Mallotus repandus. The sequence continues at coordinate 12,327 of CATIWM010004178.1, read as the reverse complement.
GAGATGCGTTTCGAAGATCTACTCCCACAATCTCAGATGCTTGTAAGGTGAAGCTGTTTGAATGCTTGTGTAGAACCTTACTAATCTCTTTGCTGATGTGCTTGTCAAGTTCACCACCGGTTGTAATTGTTTTTCCTTCAGCTATCTATAGAGTCTAGACCTGATCAACAGGTTCTGGGCTTGCTCCCTGCTTTTTTACTTCTAATGCTTCCATTTATGGTTTTACTACTATTTGCTAGCATTGTTTGGCCATTGACTGATCTCCATGTATGGTGATTACTTAGTCTTCTAAAGAGATTTTCATAGTTAACCTCCTGATGCTTGTAGCAGCATAAATTTCATACAGAATAGGCCGTCCAATGATCCCATTGTAGGTGAGAGGAAGATCTACTATATTGAACAGAGATCTGATTGCTTTGATATCTCCAGTATCCCAGTTTCCAAATTTTACTTCTAGTTCCACCACTCCTACTGACTTGGTAGTTCCTCCACAAAAGCTGGTGATTGAATTTTTTACCGTTTTTAAATCAGTGATTGAACCTCCCATGGCCTTATAGGCATTCCATGAAAGTGCATTGACTGCACTACCTTCATCTATCAGAAGTCTTTTTACCAGATAATTTTAGATGTACGCGCTCATGACCAAGGCATCATTACGAAGATGTTAGACATGCTCACCATCGTCAGATCCAAATGTGATGATCGACCTTTGTTTAAGTACCTGATATTCTTCTCTTCAAGGTCTCTTCATCCTTTTCTTAACCGATGTTTCAACTCCAATAATCATGTTAATAACTCCAGTTACTTTAGTACGAGCTTTCTTCGTATTTTGGGAATCCTCAGCTAGATCACTCGGATCTCGAGTTCTTGTGAATCTTCCTAGCTTTTCATTTTTGATTAACTGTTCGATGCCCAAAACCTCAATGATACTGCAATACTTATTTCCATCCAGTGCTCCTCTTCTTGGAGGGGTTAGCTTTCTTGCTGGAGTTATGCCTACACTATTTTCTCTAATCCACATGAGAAATCTTGATCTGGAAGCGCTTAGGGGTGTAAATCTCTCAGTTTCTCTTTTGAACCCTTCTACTAGGTTTCTGTAATTATTTCGGGGAGCTGGATGCCTTCTTTGATAAGTTTTATCATTCTTTTTGAAAGGTGACTTTTCGTCATCCCTTCGCAACCTTCTGTCGTCATCCATCTTGATTAATTTAGTAGCCATGGACCTGACCTTCGAGAAGGTATACGGCTATTTTGTCAAGATTTTATCTTTGAGTTTTCCCAATTGGGTTCCATTTTTTAGTGCCTCAATAGTCGCTTCGTCACTTAAATTCTCTATTTGCATAGCCACTTTATTGAATATGTCTAAGTAGCTTCTTAACGATTCATTGATATCTTGCCTACATGTCCGGAGATTGTTTATGCTTTTGGCAAGAGGAACATTAGTGATAAACTATGTTCTGAACTTCTCAACCAGCTCTTCAAAAGATGATATAGAATTCATCGAAAGCTGGTGAAACCACCTTTGGGCAATTTTGGTTAGTGTGCTAGGGAAGACCTGACATAGAATTCCATCATTAACATTCTGGAGCATCATTTTTGTTTTAAATGATGACACGTGGTTGACTGGATCTCCAGTGCCATCGTATTGCTCCAATTGAGGCAACTTAAACTTAGATGGGATTTTCGTCTTATTAATTCTGCTCACAAAAGGCGTTGTTCCTTCTAGCACACACTCATCTTCCTTTCTTGGTCCTATCTGAGCCTTCTGAATTACTTGTTCCACTTTCTGGGCTATCTGAGAGTCATCTAACATTGGATGGCTTGTATTAGACTCCCCTTCTAGATCTCTCCGGGCTTCTTTATCCTGTCCGTGAAAACTCTGGATGGCTATGGGTGGCAAATTCACATTATTTTCTACATTATCTGCTCTGGGGTTATTATTTTGGATTAGAGCATTTAATTGTTGTTGCATGAGAACCATCTGAGCTTGGATGCTTTGGATCATCGCCTCTTTATTCACCGGAGGCAAGTTGAACATCTGGGTTATTTTGTTTAGGTCTGGTGTGTTTGTTATGGGGGTTCCTCGAAGACTTGGGAAGGGCACTAAGAGAATGGGTCAGTTAATATGATGCAGAGGAGCATAATAGAGAAAGCTCGTGCTTGGGGCCACCCAACCTTGGGTGATTCCGGATGGCAAGTGTGTATTAAGAGGGATTTGAGACGATGGTCCTGCATAATGAATGAGAGCTGGATCAATAGGTAAGATAGGAGCGGATATGTTAATAGGAGACACAAGGGCTGATGGGTTGATGGGAGCATCTGCGACTAATCCTGGGGGATTGATCTGAGTATCCGCAGTTGGTGGACTGGATGTCATGATGTTAACTTTGTTTTAGCTCGGTAACTGATAATGGCTTTTGACTCAAGAGGTTCCCACAGACGGCGCCGCTTGATAATTTGATTTTTGGAACCTTCGAGTCCTGCAGTCAAGCAATCAACAAAGAACCAAGGTGAGATGCGGGGTGGGTTTCCCCCACAAATCCTTTGGTGCTTAAGTCAGAGAGAGATTAGGGAGAGAATTTAGAGAGAGATAGCAATGAGCTTAAGAGAATAGAATGACTAGTTAAGAAAGAAGTGAGGAGTATTTATAGGGAGTATAATGCTCAAACCTGAGAGGAATAAGATTCCTCTTCTATATAGGACTTGTTCCTATTTAGGGAGTTTTCCTTCTTGATCCGGAATTCTTTTTGATAAGGAATTCATTTTTCTAATTAACTTTGACATCCTTATTCTGCAAGTAATATTTTATTTAAAAAAATAAAGTATCAATTAAATGAGAATTTATCTAAGGAATATCAACTATCATTCAACAATCTCAAAACTCCACCACTTCTTAGTACAATAAAACATTCAAAACAAAGAGGATTACATTACAAGCTCAATTTTAACACAAAAAAGAAAGACCGCTTTGCGAATGATGCTCATGGAGATTAACATTATTATTGATCTAAAAAGACTAATAAACTCAGGGGAGGGGTTTGCACTAATGAAGCAGAGAGGAATTTCTTAGAGATAAATTTTGATAATTATGGATTATAATTATGAAGAATTAACATTATTTTCCTTCAAAGGGATGCAAGGACATTTTACATTGTCGGACTTGACTAGAATTCTCTGATTGTAGGCCAGGACCCTTCTGTAATGGTGACCCACATACAATAAAATGTAAGCAGTACAAAAGTGAGTTTAAATGGAGAGCTTGATTACCGCAAGGAATAAAGACAAATGGATTTTTTTCGGCCTACTTTTGGTAGCCGACTAGCCACATGTCATCCATTTTCAAGTTCAACAATCAACACCCATTTGAGAAAAATTTTAAGATAAAATGCGAGCGTGAGAGAGACCATATGATATGCAATAGCAATTGATAGGTACACAATAAAGATAACGAAATTGAATTCCATCATAAAGTGTAGAGTATGATCAAACAAATTCTTTAACTTTTTGTCGTTGGTATATGCTTTTTGAATTCTGTTATAATCGTTTTAGCTATTGATGCAAGCACCCTTTTCTTTTTAATTGCTTCTTCTCACTTGGGCACTCTTTTGATCATCAAGGATTTTTCAATAAGAGTAGTTGAATTATGGGTAATTCAATAGGACACACCTCCCCATTAGCAATGTTGGCGAATCCGATTTACTTCCACTTAAATTTTTTTAGTTCTTTTCCATTACAAAGTAAATTTATTAAATGTTAAATTTAATTTTTTTAAGATAAAATTTTGAATTTAAACTCATTTAACTCGATTTAAATTAGTAGAGTTTTTGTAGTTACAGGTGGCAGAAGTAAATGAAAAAAATTAAAGCAAATCTTGATAGGCATAGATAGAAACTAAGCAGCCATTATTAACATCAATTTCCTGGAAGCAGGACCACTTCACGCAAAGCATGTTCAATGGCATCAGCTTAGTTGTGACTTTTTAAGGGTTTCACGAGGTCTTAAAAGTGAGTGTCACCAAACCTAGAAGAAGGGATCCTTTCCTTGCTGTATCAGCAGCAGATAATTTATGCACCAAAAATCTGCTCAATAAGCAGATCTAAGAGTGCCCCCAATTGATCTTTTTCCTTAAAACAATCCCCTAAAAAAAGCACACGAATATGCCCAATTGGCATAAATGCATTCCGGCCAATTCAAGACATGAACAACAAAAGTCTATTCACCATTAAAGAATGCAAACAAAACATATAAGTGGGCCTCTTTTAACTGCTCTTTTTTTTAATCTTTGTTGCTTCTTTGTTGCTGCCTTCTGTCAAAAATTCCAAACCCTCCACACCCCACCACCAGGGCGGACTCAACAACACAAATACAGATAGAATTAGACCCTATTATATAGTACCAAAGTAAAGCCAAGCCAACCCATATTTTAGAGGGGAGAAGAAGAGGGAATGGTAAGCAATAGATATGCCATTTTGTTTGTCAAAATTTTTCACTCTTGTTTGAGTTCGGCACCATTTATTGCTATTCCAGTCACTCCTTGCTCTTTTGTGTCTCGTGTCCATCGCCATTTTTAATTCACATCCCAATCAAACAAAGCACCCACATCACACTCATCATATGCACAACAAAAACCCTCTCTCTCTCTCTCTCCAGCTACCATTTGGCAATGCCAATGCCAATCCCCAATGCCATGAACTAAAGGACAATAAACAAACATTCACTTAAAAAAAACAACAATTATTCATTCAATGGCAACAACCTCCACTTCTACTACTACTACTACAATTACTTCAACAACCACTAAAGCTCAAGCTCATCTTAAAGTCCAAACTCAACCCATCAAGCCCAAACGCCGCAAGTACCGTGAGACCACTATTTCTTCCACCGCCACCCCTACCACCGCTAATAACTCCGATTCTGCAACTGGGTATTTTGCCCATACTCAAAGTCGCAAGCTTGACCCACCTACCATTGTGTCTCCTGATAACTCTTGGTGTTGCCCTGCTTCAAAACCCATTTCAGCTCCTCCACCGCCGCCACCATCACCGCCGCCTCCACCGCAACCTCGCCGTTTAACCGTGAAAGAAACGGACCCAGTTCTTGATTCGCCTTCGACTTTCAAGATCCGGTTCTCTTCAGGCAATCTGTCACCAGTCATGGACTTTATCCCTAATGGTTACAGTAACTATAATCACTCTCCGCACCATGACCCATCTTCTTTTCCTTCGAGTTTCACTAAATTTAACTCTGCACTCACCGCAGGTTTGTTAAATCCTATGTCACCACCACCAGAGAACAGTAATGCTAACAAACCCAAATCAAGTCCTACCCTATTTGAAATGATGGCAAGTGAACCAGACTTGCAACAACAACCCAGAAACAACCAAATCAATGGCAATGTTAATTTTACTATCCAGAGCAGGTCCTCACAGCACCCTCAAATGTCTGTGCAAGACAAGCAGAGTTTGATTATGCAGCGAATATCTGACATTTTGGGTAACAGAAGCCCTGGTAACCAATTCAATGATTCATCCACTAGTGATGTGAAGCTTACTTTGAGTTCCAAGGATGGAATTAGTGTTTCGATTAGCGTGCATAGGCAGATCTTGGTGGCTCACAGTAGGTTTTTTGCTGTCAAATTGTCTGATCGATGGGCTAAGCAACCGCAGCAGAGACCGTCTCAGCCATATGCGGTGGAAATTGCTGACTGCGATGACGTTGAGGTTTACATTGAGACTTTGAGGTTAATGTACTGTAAGGATCTCAGGAGAAAGCTCATGAAAGAAGATGTTAGTAAGGTTCTCGGCATTTTAAAGGTATGTTTTTTTTTTTATTGGGTTTAAAGTATTTTTGATTGATATATGTTTTTAATGTTAAAACTGATGTCTTGGTGCAATTCACTGTGGAAATTGACAGGAGGCCTAATTTTTAATAAAAGATTCAATTTTTTTTATTAATCTATGAATGATAGTGATATAAATAATCATATGTGCAAGTTAGCTCGTTTTGTAGATATATATTTGGAATGCAAATGTGAATTACCATTTGGACTTGTTCTTTGAAACAATTACCGGTGGATTGTTCGGCAAATTGTATTATTGAATTGGTCAATTCCTTTTCTCTAGGTTTCTGCAGCAATTGGGTTTGATGCTGGGGTTTTATCTTGTTTGGAGTACTTAGAAGCTGCTCCATGGGCTGAGGATGAAGAAGAGAAGGTGGCTTCATTATTATCAGAGCTCCGACTTGAAGGAGTTGGAGCTGGAGAAGTTCTTAAAAGGGTTTCAGTTGAAGTTACTAATGGAACTGAAGAGAGCAGCGACAACAATGATGAAGTGCTTCTCAAGCTTTTGCATGTAGTTCTTGAAGGCAAAGATGAGAAAGCTAGGCGAGAGATGAAAGGACTGGTTTCGAAGATGCTTCGTGAGAATTCCTCTCATAACGAACTAAGAAAAGACTCATTGTACTCAGCTTGTGATGGATGCTTGCAATTGCTTCGGGACCATTTTCTCCGTGCAGCATCTGGTGATTTGGATGATATTGGACAGATTGCACGGCAAGCAGATAATCTGCATTGGATTTTGGATATTTTAATCGACAGGCAGATTGCTGAAGATTTTCTTAAAACATGGGCATCTCAGACTGAGTTGTCTGCTGCACATTCTAAAATTCCTGCTGTTCATAGGTATGAGATTAGCAGAGTTACGGCAAGGCTGTTTGTTGGGATTGGAAAGGGGCAGCTGTTAACTTCAAAGGAAGTAAGGTGCTTGCTTTTGCAGACATGGTTGGTGCCATTTTATAATGATTTTGGATGGATGAGGAGGGCATCAAAAGGCCTCGATCGACATTTAATTGAGGATGGTCTTAGTAACACAATCCTCACTCTACCCTTAGCTTGGCAGCAGGAGATTTTACTGTCTTGGTTTAATCGATTCCTGAACTCTGGAGAAGACTGTCCAAATATACAAAGAGGATTTGAAGTTTGGTGGAGAAGGGCTTTCTGGAGACGCAATGGTGAACAAGAAAGGACAAGGCCATTGAGAATCACCACTGCAACCATTGAAAACTGATGAAAAAAGGATATATGTCACAGTGCCTAGTATATTTCTCTGATGGTCGGTATGCAGTATGCTTTTTCCTTGTTGTCATCAGTTTGATCTTGAGTACATCAATAGTTCATTGTTTTGTCTTCTTCCTCCTAATCCCCGGGAGCACTTGATGGCAGAGTGTTAAAATTGCATAGAGGTGGATGATGTTTTTGGTATACTGGAAACTAGCCAGGTTTAGGGCGAAGAAGATGAACTTTTGGGCACAACTTCCATATTTTGCTGGGAATAAACTTATGATAAGGATTGGTTGTTTCGTTTCAATTTGAACGCAACTGCAATATTTCTTACTCATTTATTGGATGTGCTTAGTTTATTAGAAATACAGTGACCATCTTATAATGTAACTTATTTTAACTTATGATCAACAACTTAAAGGAATATTGTTTCTGTCAAAAGAAGCGGGTATGTAATTATATTTATATGCGCACACCAAAATCATTGCTTGCTTGATGACTGAAACCTATGGACTGATTGTGCTGTCCCTAGGCAGCTTTGCTGTTCTAACGCATTGAGTTACCTAGGAGATAATGGCGATACCGCTGACCTTCTGTCTCATACATCATGAATTAAAGAAGTATGGCGCAGCACCTTGTATGCATTTCTAGACCAGCTAAAACTTTTGATTTTGGTGGATTCAGGTGAACAGAAAAATTTCTTTAAGCTAGTGAGTGGTTCCTCCTTACTTTCATTCCTCTAGAGACGTGATCATTGCTTGGATCTGAGGCGTTTCTTTCTTTAAGAATCTTTGGCTTCAGGAATGTGCTGCCTCCACTCAAAATTTGGCAAGCTTTATGACCATCTACCATCTTTGTTATGATATATACAATACCTGGTGTTGTTGATGTTGATTTTTCTTGAAATTCCGTCGAGAGGCATGTGGCCTACTATTGTATTGTCAATTTTAACAAATGGTTCTAGTGTTGGTGAGGCGGCTACAGCTTCTTGTATTTATGGCTATGCTTGTATATTTATCTCTTTTTGTCATAGCACTGCTTTTGGATTACTTACTTCGTCTCTCTGAGGTTGTGAAGGGTTTACATCAGATGTAGCTATAAATAACAGCATAAGCAAATCCTATTCAAATTCCACTCCATTTCAACTGTCAACTTTCGTTCAATCTTGGTGTACTTTACGTTACCATATTTACAAGGCTTCAGGTTCTTACCAAAAAGATTGAATTTGACTTTACAGCTTTGCTGATCGAAACTTGACAGGATTCAGTGCTTGCTTTCAATTTGCATCTTGTTCACTAATGCTAACTTTACACAATTAATCTTTAACAAACTCTCTACTTGTATTTTAATTTATTAAATTTATTAACTTTTATTTGATACCCCATTAAACCAATGAACATGGGCTTCTTTTATTGTTTAACTCAATTTCTATATGCTGGAATGAAAATATAGAGTTGTCCAATCCAAGGTTAATAGTAGCGTATACTTTCTATGCATTTGCTTGTTTTTGAGAATTAAAAAAGATGTACATGTGCCTTCCATCAAGCGGATGTAGCTCAGATGGTAGAGCGCTCGCTTAGCATACGAGAGGTACGCCGATCGATGCCCCGCATCTCCATTTTTTCCAACATCTCAGGAACTGCAAACAGAGTATGCTTAAGCAGTAAATTGCATACAGAACAGAGTATAATATATGCATTTCTATAGCTTCATTTGCTAATTTCTTTACACAATTAATATTATTACATATGCTTCAAGGCTGTTAGCAGCTGATCTACAACTCATCCAACGATGGAGTTGATGGCGATGATAAGCAATGCATGCGTGCATGCTCCTCTGATTCATGTTACACAGCCCTCATCTTCAAAATGGGGGAAGAAGGAATTTACCATAGGACAATCATAGTTTAGTTCACCAATTCTTGCAAATTTTTGCCTGAAGCAAAACAGCACCAAACCCCAAATTAATAATTTACTCATCCAAAATACTACTCTCACTTGAAATGTATGCACATAGGGGTGAGATTTTAGCTTTCTTACCATTCCTGATCAATCAGCATTTCCTCCGTTAATCCGAAGTTTCTTAGCTCTTCTTCTTGGTGATGAACTAATAAGCTATACCTGTGAAAATTATGATCCAAGCGGACCCACGTATTAGAGACCATCTGAGATTGTAAATGAATGATTATACATACATGAAAGGTATATATGGCATCTACAGTCAATTTGTGAAAGTAATGAGAAGAGTATTTGCGGATGCAAGAACCAGGCAGGCAGCAGGAATATTACCTTCCACCGTAACCTTTTTCCATAACAATCATTCCTCCATTACCAAAGTTGTGGAGTTTCTCGTACTGCTCCACAGTCCATTTGTACCACCTCATTAGAAACACACGCAATGTGAGGCCATGAGACACTATTACCAAGTTCATGTTCTGACTCCGTTCACCAGGTGGCTGAAATCGTCCGATATCAATGTCCGCTTTCAGTGTTTCTCTAAATCCTGTTTCCACAAAGATCCCAACATACATGTGTATATATAAGATTCTTGAAATGTTGAACCAGTTAAAAAATGGTAATACGTAGAAGAATTGAAGTACCTGTAATTCTATCATAGACATCAGCTGCAGATTCTCCATTGGGAAACCGATAAAAGAAACGGCCATAAAGCGATCGAAGAGCTTTCTCAACTCGCATCTTCTCTCTATCCTGAAAATTTCCTGACAAAGGAACCAACAAATTAAGACATGAACTGATGAGGATCCTGCTCTTGAATTCACTTCAGGACAAAAAGAACATACTACTCACCGAAATCTTGTTCTCTTAGACGAGGTTCTTCTCGCATGCCAGCAATCCTCGGACGCTCAAATGCTAGACCCAGATGCTGTAATGTTTGCCGGGTTCTTTTATACGGTGACACATAGAAATAAACCTGCCAGTCATTTGCTTCATCTTTCTCAATCATTTCTCTGATTCTTTTCCCACATTCTTCAGCTTGTGACTTGCCTTTCTCAGTTAGTGCAATCTTTGGATCGGCAATTCTTGTGTAGACACTCTCATCAACGTTTCCTTCGCTTTCTCCATGTCGAACGAGTATTATCCTGCGTGGTCTAGGAGGTGTGATTTTAGTTGGGTGCAGCAGAAAAGGATTGTTTTCAGAAAAAGTGGCCTGCCCATTTGGCGAAAGTTTGATTGTTTCTTTTGGGTCCTTGCAGCACTTGATGGAACTGAAACCAACCAGCTCTCGCGGCGGAAACAGCTGCAATTTCGCCGGGGAAAATGCGAGACACAGTGAGGCCATTTCTTGAGAAGAAATAAAGATAACACCGAGAGAATTAGAGGGTGGAAAATGCCCACATGGGTCATGCTTGAACTGTACGAAAGTATATGCACTGGTATTGAAAACATGGCAAAATTTCAACGGTGTTTGTATGGTCAGGACAAGTAAAATGATAAGCACCTGGGACTTGATGGTTATATTTGGTTTCTTTGCTCGAGTACTCATGTTATGTCAAATGTCTTCTTGTGTGGCCAATGCTCGTTTAATCTATTTAATTGCTATGGAAACGTGTGGTGCAAATGGGTATAGGACCATTGTTGTTATTTTTGTTATGTAGTGGTAGATTCATGACCGAAAACTTTTGGAAATGAAGTAAATCAATGACATGAATTTAGGTACCTTTGCTACCTTTCAACAAAATTTCCATCTCGTCCCATGAGTAGGAAAGTAACAAAAACTTTGGATATTAAATGTGGAGAATGGCTGGATCTCTTTTTGCTTATCATAGAAAATTAAACCACTAAAAAAAATTGGAGAAGCATCACCAAAGATCCAATGTGCCTATAATTTTTATTTTATATTTTTACATTAGAAATATGGGGTTAGGATTTAAATTCCACCGAATATAAATTCTTCTTCAATTTATATTCAATATATGAATAATTATTTTAGGTTCTGTGATAAAAAAGACTAGGCTCCAACTCTCTTTCTCTCCTTTATTACTGTTTTTGTGTCTTTCTTTTTTGATATTCACTAATTTTAATGGCAAAAAACTACCCGAATACCAAAATTTCTTTTTTTTTTTTGCATAAATAAATTTGTTTGAATTTTAAAATTTAAAATACTGTAGATTTTAACTCATTTATGTATTTATTTTGATGATATTTAAGATCTTTTTGGTGTTGGCTTGTTTAGTTTGAAGGAGAATTTTAGAAATTCATATCTGCTCAATTCTCAAACCTGATGGTTGTTCAATTTTAATTTCAGATATCTTTCCCTTTTTACAAATAGGAGTAGAACTGTATACATCCTTTTATCTTATGGAGCTGAGCCTCTATATTTATTAAGAATGATTTTCTTAGACTACTTGCTCTGTTAGTCTTTGAATTAATTTGTAATAGATAGATTTGGTTGTATTATTGGCTATATTTTAAGTAATCTCATTTTCTCCTTTCAATGAAATTTCTGTTGTTCAAAAAATATATATATAAATAATTAGGTAAATATCTGCGAATTGTGCAAATAAACTTAATTTTTAATAATTAATTATTGTGAACTAAAAATTATAAAATTATTATTTATTTAAAAAAATAATATGCTAATAATTTTTGTTATAGAATGGAAAAACCATTGGAATAAATATCTTCTATTTCTATATCCACCACACACAAAATAAAAAATATTATTATTTTTCTTTATCATTGAGAATTGTTGAGTATTTTGTTTTGTCAAACCAATATTACGATCTTCTAATCGTGTGGAGATTTATTTGAAAAATGAATATTTCTTTTATTGATATAGAAATCACATATTGAGACTCATAGCTCTAAATTTATTTATTTGTATGTGTAACTTTTCATGACATGATTCATCTATAATTTACAATTGATTTAAATTTTACTTATCACTGTTTTTTTTTTTTTTGTGCTCATGTGTACCTTCAATTTTAACCTATATTAATTTTAAATTAATTAAAATAAAGGTATTAAAAATTGATATAAATTAAATTAAAAAAAACTAAAAATGCATAAAAATAGTTGAAACATTTACGATTATATTTTTAAAATTTATCACTACCAGTAACATACTATTGATGTCGCTAATAGTAATATAAAAATTTACCTGTAAAATTATATTTTAAAAGATTCAGTAACAGAGTGGTATAACATCATTTTTTTCTAAAAACAACATTAAAAAAGTTGCTCTTTATTATATGATATCATATATATATATATATATATATATATATATATATATATATATATTAGTAA